>WOVY01016232.1:142500-287793 GCA_013436015.1 Rhipicephalus annulatus
GTCTCTTCGCGCCGTACAATACCGTCGTGTGAAGAGCGCGCACGTCCCATTGTTCCCCTTCGCTAGATTGTCAAGCGGCCTTCTCGTATAGTAGCAATAGCAATGTAGGCGCTGGTGTTGATGGCAGCAGAGAGTACCTTTATATCTACACTGTATTTCAGAGAGTTTTCTTTTATTTATTTTTTTTATTTTTGGCGGATACGAGTGGCTGTTAGATGCGCGTCATCACGGCGTGCACCACGTCTCCTTGCCTGACGCACCACTCCGTCTTCGACGCTCTGTGAGCACGAGTGTGCGTAGCATGTCCCACACAGACAGCGCTCCAGAGAGTGGGAAAATTTCGGTTGGGCACCTCGGCGGCCGGGTGATTAGCAGGACTGCGCCAATCTGCTGAGCATCGCCGGCATTGGAAATTATCATAAATGGCAAACAATAGAAAACTATGTTAAAGCGGACTTCCGTATTAGGCTGAATGGTTAAAAAAACATTATTTTGGGGGGTTGGGCGTGGGGGTGGGTTTCTTATGCTTTATGCTCAGTTTTGTTGAGCTAAAGCTCCAGTAAGGACAACAGACTTTCATAGGCTTTTAATGCATCCCTGAAGGAATGTTTCTTATACACCGAAAAATTAAAAAAAGTATAAAGGAGAGAGAAGAAAAGCAGGAATGTTAAAACCAGTCAAGAAAAACTATACGGCGGTACATTGGAGGAAGGAATTTGGGAGTGTGAAATTTAGAGGCAGAGAAAAGGAGAGAGGATGAGCTCGCTCACACGCACACAAACACGCACACACACAAACACAAACACACACATTCAGGCACCTCACAATCACAATATCGCTATTGGTCTATAACCACCAGTGCGAAAGTGTTGTCTTCAAGAGTTTGAGCAACGCTTTCGTCCCTATTCATCCGCAACAACTTCTCATCCAATTATACTCCACTTTCCGGTACCAAGCTTTCAAGCGTTTCTTTTTTCCCACAAGTTTGCAGAAACAGCTAAGAATGGATAGTTCAGAATTATTGAGGAAACATGCAAGTGGGGGAGAGAGCGGTGCCCTTTTGTACAGCACCAGCAACTACCGAAACTCCTACTAAAAGGGTGTGATCGCACACGTACTCCGACTTTCGCAAGTTTAATTAAACGTCCATGCTGCAGCGCCTCTTGTCGGCATCTAAGATGCTCGCTTGCTAAGCATACGACATAGTCATCGCGTACAAAATGTTGACAGCCGCATCAATGCTTTGTCACGCTCCACTTTCCTGGAACTTGTTATCCTCCAACCATGCGGCGATAGGATCTCAATTACAAGGTCCTGTAATGGAAATAAGGCTGGCTTCTTTGCGACTGTCAGGCGGTAGTTCTAATACCATAGGAAAACGCACGAAAAATGAGTTTCCGAGATTATTTCGTCTTCAAGATTAAATGGCTGTTTCCTCATCTCCGAGAAAAAGGATCATTTCATATCCTTCTCAAAGCGATGCTTCCGGGGTATTGAATGATACCAGACAACATGTCGCGGACCATTCACGTGGCTTCATCCCAATCGGAAATAGAGAGGACATAGAGATACTAGACAAAAAACACGATATACGCCGTGAACTGGTATTCCTTTGCGTTTCAATGACGAAACAGGCCAGTGTAGTCATCTTATCGAACAACAGAGTGTTTCGAAACGTACGAGAACTCGCCTGATGAGTTCATGCACGGTAATTCAAAAATGTTCGCACACTTGTTACGGAAGGGCCACACAGTGTGGTGGCAGTGAAGCCCGATCAACGTCGCGAATCAATAGTCTGCATCGTGGTAGACTCACTGAAGGATAAAAAAGTTATTTCTTTTATCCCGTAAAGAAAATCCGATTCGCTGACTTGAAGTTGTGCCCACATATTTCGCAAGACTACCTATATGTCATTGTACCACGTGCATAACCACAGTGATCGAAGGTAGTATTTCAAAGCTTGTTACTAAACAATCGACGCGCAATAAGTGCTGTTAGAGAAAGAATATTAATAGTAAATCGTGTGGCGTAAAAAAAATCACAGCATATCCACGGAGCGAATGATGATTGGTGGGGCGCAGCGTTCGTCAGTCTGTGTGTCCATTCGTTCTTGCGTCCGCCTATCTGTGTGATCCTTTGTGCATCCGTCCGTTTGGTTATTCGTCTGTCTGTCCGTCCATCTCTTTTTGCGGCCATCCCTCTATCTGTCCATCCGTCCGTGCGCCCCTCTGTCTGTCCGTCCGTGCGTGTGTCAGTCCGTTCGTCCGTCCATATGTCTAGAGAAAACTCCAAGCACAGCCATCTTACATCTTTTCATCATGTATTCATCATACACAAGTGCCCCCATCCAGCAGACATTGTAAGGACCGCTATTTCGGGTATGTGCCACTGGTGGTTACGTACTACGAGGGATGCACAAGCCACGCCATAAGGAGCTTCGCCCCTAAAACAAACACTCTGTGCGTACTTCATCAACCACAGAGAAAATACAGTAGACGAGTAAATGTACAGTTAGATGTCATAAAAAGCCTAATAGCAAACAGGCAAAATCTCCGGTGGTCAATAGTAGGGCTAAACGCAAAGACTTTCAGAATCATCGACCCTGGTTGTTCTGCGGACAAATTAGGCCTTTATTTTTAATGAAACATAACATGACTTTTTTAAAGGCGAACCGTGTGTGATGCAAACAAAGCACGAGCATTGGTCAATGAGTGCAATCTGCATTTCTCGCAGACATTCTTACAAATGTGTCTGCAGTGTTCGTGTTATTTGGCATAAAGATAGTGAGCGTATGGCTTGCTATAAATGGTTCCTGATAAGTTCACTTCCGGGAAATGATGCGGTTCAAACAAAATGTAATAATGAAAATTCGGCAGATCCCCCAAACCTTGGGAATCGACGTTATGCGAAGCACGCAGATGGAAAGTGACTGTCTTGTAATTTATTTTTAAATTAGCAATACGTTACGAAGTTGCACTAAAGATATGTACAAATGCACGCACAGACATGCGTTAAACCATGGCATATGTTTTATATAACCAGTTGTTTACAGTCGCATGACGATGCCAACAGCAACATCAATATTAACAACACCAAAAGTGGTAAGCTAATATGAAGCGCTGGTATTCGCGAGGATTGTATACCCCTGTACACCGCTAAATAAAGCAACTGCGAGCATTTTTGGCGTCCATCCGTCCATCCATCCACCCATCCGTTCGTCCGTCTATCTATCTATCTATCTATCTATCTATCTATCTATCTATCTATCTATCTATCTATCTATCTATCTATCTATCTATCTATCTATCTATCTATCTATCTATCTATCTCTTGACTTATAATCATCTGGTAGCAGTACTTGCGCGTCGGCGCTCGTGTATTATGATATATTCATTAGGTCTTGCTGAAGCGTTTCTCGGAGGCCACGTCAAAATGAGCGCATGGTTCATATTCGATTCGCCAGGTGCCGCCACGTTCTCAGCTGATCTTAAAAAGCACGTCTCCTTTTTGATTGAACGTATTCCACTGATTATAATTAACATGCTCTGCACTTTCTATGCCATTACCACTGATTTACATGACGATTTCTGATTTTTATGCCACTGATAATGACATTGCTTCAATGACTTCATTGCTTCATTGCTTCAACTCTAGGACTTATTTCGAATGAATATCCTGACAATTAGCTGGCGCATCTTGGGTAAGCTTACGCTCCGATATTACATGTATCTGATACAACTCTTAACTAGAACCTGAACCATCGGTTTACTACCAGTTCTAATTTTAGAAGACAATTTTTTTTAAATATTCCTCGAACCAGAAGTAAGTGGTTGATTGGAACTGCTTCTAAGGTAATCAAGAATGTAATAAAACAAGAAAGCTCTTAAATTTCGTGTTACGCACAGGTGGCCTGGATACACACGGACCGCCACATGCTGATCTCGATGCACGACAACCTGATCACGACCAACCCGCGGTACAACATCGCACACAACGGCCACCGCACGTGGCAGCTGCACGTGCGCGACGTCGAAGAGGCGGACCACGGCGAGTACATGTGCCAGATCAACACCAACCCCATGAAGAAGATGATGGGCTACCTGCACGTCGTCGGTGAGTGCCCGTCCCCATTCGATGCGTTGTAGACGATAAGGCGGCTCTTGTAATTAATAATGATTTGCTGTCTTTATCGTCCCTAAACCCACGATGTGATTACGAGGGACGCCGCAGTCGAGAGCTCCAGAGAAGTCTTATCACCCGAGGTTCTCGAACATTCCGCTAAATCTATGTACACGGGCCTCAAATATTTTCACCTTCATCGAAAATGCGGACGCCGTTCTCAGTATATTAAACGATTCGTTTCCTTATCTTTAGGAGAAGTGATGCTTTTGGAATCTGTGACTAAATACCCAAAGACGGCTGCGAGGTTGTTTTAGAAGTCGTAGATTTGTAGACAAACTTTAAGTAGATACAATGTCACCACGAAGATTCAGATCAAACGAAATAAATTGTCGACTTGAAGGTTGACCATAATGGTAGTCTAGTAGTTATGGTGGTCAACTGCTGAATCGAAGGTCAGGGGACCTAATCGCGGCAGCGGCGGCCACATTTCGATGGTGGCGCAATTCCAGAGGTCTATGTTACTCGGATTTAGGTGCTCCCTTAACACTGTCTTCACACGACGAGCGAAATCGCTATTCGACTTTAGGGATCGAGTACTACGTCACCCTACGTCCCCGGTTTCCGCATTCCCGCTTCGGGTCCGCGCGGAGCGGTTCGTGAAACGACGAACGGCCAAATCACAGTTGGGATCCTCAGGGAGCAGTGCCGAAATCCTCGCTTCTAGCGTGAATTCTCCCTTATCGCGTGAATGCTGGTTGCGGAGGGATCCGAATCACGTGACACGCATGTTGCGTCACGGATTCGTCCGCGATCACGCCCATCGTGTGAATACAGCTTAACGAACACAAGGTGGCGAAAATTTCAGAAGCCCTCCTCTACGGCGTCTTTCCTAACCTATCGTGGTTTTGGGACGTTGAACACAAACAATTATTATTTAGGTGGCTGACATCAAACGTATATCACATAGTTGCACAATACTGGTCTTGCCCTCTAGTTTTCCGCTTTTAGACGTGACTCACACGTCCCGATGAGGATGCATAGTACCACTGGAAGCACCAATATTGCCTGACGCACGCCACGATGTCATCGACGCTGCGGCTCATTCGTACTTTGTTGTCCCAGTTCCTCCGAGGATCGACGATGAGAACACGAGCTCTGACGTGGAGGTGCGCGAGAACAGCGACGTGTCCCTGCGGTGCCGAGCCACGGGAACCCCCGAACCGGTCATCAAGTGGAGAAGGGAGGATGACGCACTCATACTTCTTTCCGGAAAGAAAGGTACGTGGTCAGCATCATTTTACAAAAAAAGATGTAAAGCTGCCAGTGTCCGCCACTCCCGCCGGTGCCTTGTCCTGTGGTGTTCCCTGCATCGTGTTTCTGTCTTTGGCGCTGCTATAAAGTATGAGTCATCATTTTGTTCCAATTCACGCCCATAGCTAAGGGAGGTAATCTTCCGGTGATGCCCAAGCACGACATATTTAGGCAAATTGCGCCGATGCAACGAGAATGCAAGACGCACGTTACAGAAGGGCGCGCACGTGACCTGCGTGCTGTCGTTTTGAGACAGAGGACCAGAAGAAGGAAGAGTGCGTTTGAACATATTGGAAACCGTATAAAAAAACAAAATGAGACAGACAAGAGGTGACCGGAAGACCTTCATTGTTCTCTTGTTCTTGTTTTTTTTTTCTTTCTTAATGCGCTATTTTCAAGATTGTCCACAACTGTATTATAGAATAGTCTATCTGTCACCTGCCACAGTAATATTGTGGTTATGCTGACCCACAGGTCGCAGGATCGAATTCCCCACCGCGGTGGTGTAGTGGCTAAGGTACTCGGCTGCCGACCCGCAGGTCGCGGGATCGAATCCCGGCCGTAGCGGCCACATTTTTGGCGGAGGCGGAAAAGATCGACTCTCATGTGCTTAGATCTATAATTTAATGAAAAAATGGCCTATAATTTCCTGTTCCATAGGCTCCCATTTCTCCTTATTCATCGATGCTGAACCGGGCTCCATGATGGGCTGCAGTCAGCATATTTCCTGAATTCAAACCACTATCTCAACCACTTACCACTCACCTAAGCATTATAAAAATTCGTCGACTAGCCCAATTTCTTCCTTTCTAACTTCAGTTAATTCTAACATTCTACGACAAGTTTTCTAAGTGAAGCACGCAGCCTTATCATATGTCATTCAAATACTGCGATCCGGTCACTTCATATTCCGTGACGTCAGTCCGATAGACCACTGATTACGAATCACACCACCCACCCTACTCATTATTTCCTCAATTTATACAACATCGGCTAAGCTCCTCTGATCTCCAATGCACACTCTCCGTGCCTCAAAATGTTTCGCCTATAATAGCTCTGACCCGCGTGTGAATTTCGTTCTCATATTGCGTGCATTCTACATTGACGATTCGGTTCGCATAAACTCATTCTTGATAAGCTGCATAAGACCGACTTCCGGTCACGAATTTTTTTTCCTTTCCCAATATATTCAAGGACACCCTGACTTTTCGCAGATCCATTTTTGAACCATTCCTTATAATTTGCTATAATTAATGTTTTCATTCACTTATGCTCTGCAGCGATGCAACTTACTGGGAACAAGATATTCTTTGAGTTTCGAATTTCTTGGATAAACACAATTTCTGTGATTACAGTATCTTAAAGCGATGGTGTAAATCCTTATGGAGGATGTGCGCTATCCACAAGAAGTATATACTACACCCTTCTGCAGGTGCACTGAATTTTTTTTCTTTTCCGTCTAAACAGCGCAAGACCGCAAACGGGAAAATTCCTTCTTAATAACGTACCTCCCCGTTCTTTTACTTAATTCATTTGTTACCAATTTATCACAATCACCTTATGCTGCTTTGGTATACGCTCAAATACTATAGAGAGTGTTACCACTTTTTTTTTCATTTTATGGCTCTAGCATTTTAGTTTTCATGCAAGCTCTCACTCTATTCACATATACGGAAGCCATATGTGTGTGCGATATGAGGGGTATGAATGACAACACTTTTCAGGCACAGCGTAAGCGATCCCATCTATTTCAGGATGAGGGCTTCATTGAACTGTTTACGAAAGAAAAAAGTGTTGCGTAACCTTCCATGGAACTACACGGTTTCTCCCTACGATTGCCAACGATCGAGAGCTTATTAAAAAAATGTTCGCGGCACGTGGCTGGCCTACATATTCAGTCATCGCAGCGATTCGTTCACCGAAAAAAAAAAGAATAAGACGGCAAGACTGGCACTCCACACTATAATCGTCCTCAGAGGCACCGAGGAGTGCCAAGTCATCGAATCATAAGCTGCAGACGCGCATTAAGACCCAGCTATACGAGCCCCATGCAGACGAAGTCCTACAGTACGCTGCTCTATGTTTCTTTACTTCATTTTTTCAGGAACTTATTGTCTGCTTTCTTAATGTAGACGGAATAAACTTGAGGCCCAATTTAGCGCAAGCCTTACCAGATCGCCCGTATATGCACGCGTATGCTGCCTCATTTGCCCACTATACTTTCTTTAAGTCGGAACTTCTGAAGTGCGCTCAGTTCTGCTCGCAAAGGATAGTGAATGCCCCCGTTTACCGTCGCTTTCCATCAGCGTTTTCAACATTACAGAGACTCCATTTCTCTGCATGGCACTTCCAAGTGCTCACGCTTACAGCAAGAGTGGAGCGTGTTACAGCCCGCAGCCCAGACATGTTCACAGTTTCTTGCTCTCGCATCCTGAATTTTGTATCATCCGCTAAGTAACGCTTTCTTGCATCAGTCCTCACGCACTCTGCTTTTCAGATGGTTTAGTCACCATTATTTTTTTTGTTTATTCGAAAAACAAAACATGGGAGGGGGGTTGATGGGGTAGGGAGGGAGCCTACGTAAGCGTTGACGCGACATTATCGTCAAGGGCTTTCGGAAATGTAGCGTTCGGATAGCGCGCGTGACCTAAACTGTCAACGCCGAGACGCACGCAACGCACCGCCTAATTCATTCACGGATAGTCACGCATATCCGAGCACGCGATAGTGTATAGTAAAGTGCCTTACTTCCTGTACAAGCGAGCGGCTACGACTGTGCACGCTTCGGAAGGTAAAGCCTAACAAAAAAAAAAATGGCTGGAAAGTGGGCCGAGCGAGCGTCGTCTATCGCCCAGAAGGCGAGCGCGTGTCTCGGAACGCGATCAGACAACCTAATAACGCGAGCTACATCAGTCGCGGAGCGTCTCGCTCTTAACGACCATCCCGCGCTTTTCGCATAACGTATTCGCTTCATACAGTTTTTTTCCGTACAGTGGCTTCCACGTATAAGAAAAAAAAAACCTGCTCGGCTATACAGTTCACTGGTGGTGGGACGAAAGGAGTGCAGAAAACGTCGGAAAGAATGGAAGAAACACAAAACGTGGGCACCTCGAAAAGAAAAAAAAAGTTTCGTGTGCCCGGTAGCAGGGAACGCGACTCGCAAGGCCAAGAAGGCCATGACGTTGACGGGCAGACTCGACGGCTTCGGAACATTTGCCCGCACTCGCCATAATAAAATAAGTGAGATACAAGAGAGAGGAGAGAAGGGGTGTGGGGAAGATACGGGAAAGAAAGAGCGAGGGTGACGAACAGTGAGAGAGAGTGAAGGGCCAGGGAAAGTGAGGAGACAGAGTGAACCAAGGCCTTGTACATGTACACCACCGGAGTGACAGCGCAGTAAAATAAGAAGTCGTACGGCGCAGAGGCACGGACACGATTCAAAGTGCGTAAAAGACGTACGGCGTTCCACGAGGAGGCCGCGTCCATTATGTAACGAGGAGGGACTACAAGCATGGTCCTGAGCCTTACAGTGCGAAGCATCTTCTATGTACAAGAAACAAAAAAGAACTACTAGCGTCTAGCCCTCTCCCCCCTCCCTCGAGGAAGACGGCAAGAGGGGAAAGGGACGAGGGGTAGAGAACGGGTTGCCCGCGCCAGGGTGTCGCCGTGCGAAGCATGCAACATAGCGAAAGTAAAACAGCGGCGAGGAAGAGAAAGAACTCGTTTTGAAAATTGAAGTTCCGAAGACAGGGCAGCCTAAGTGAAAGTTACGACGTCGTCACAACGGTCGGTCCCCCTTCTCGGCGTCGTAGAGTCCGGCTCCGGGCCAGTCCGTGCCGGCCAGTCGCTTCTTGAGATGGCCTCCAAAAACAAAGCTGGCGAGATAGAAAATAAGGGCGTCCCTCCCCCTTCCTAATCCCCCTCCTTAAACCCTCCCGTTTGCTTCCACTTTCTGGTTCTTGTTTTTCGTCGTGGAAGTCGCGTCGCAATGCCCAAAAGCGGCGCCTGGGCCGACGAGCACTCGTGCCAGAAAACTTTGCGGTAGTGGTGGCGGCGAGAACCTCCGTCACTCGAACAACACGAGCACTGCAGGAAAAGTATATATATTACAACGACACCGTCTGCCTTTCTCGGAATATAAGCCTAAGTGATGTCGCGCAAATCATGCGGGCCAAGACCCCTGGCCTTCAACGTGAAGTTCCGCGGAAACGAAGCGAAAATGTTTGGGTTTCTTGGCAGAGCGGCAATAATGTATACCAGTGTGGCCGCGCCCCGTCTCCTCCGCATCTAGCGTGGATTTTCGCTTTGTTTTTCTTGCCTGTGTGTGTTTTCTCGGCCCGTTTATGATCGTGTAAGTTCCATTTCGACACACGTCGCGCATACATCGCTGGAAAGCTAGAGGGGAAACATAATTTAGGTTTGCCCATCACAACAACAACAAAAAAGAACATGAAGAAAAACAATGCCACTATTTAGCTTGTGGCCTCTACTGGAACACTTAGAACTCACCCTAGAAGTAATGTGTCTCTGTGAAGGATAATTAATTTATTTACTAGAACCAGGAATGAACACAGTAATGTCTCCGAACTGCGATAGCCACTCTGTCCAGGCGGTATATACTCCAGGTTGATGTTCGTCACCGTCGGTGTCATCGTGATGTTTTGTATAAATTCTAATTACACAAAAATGGAGTGTCATGAGATCTGATCACCAGAAAGGGCCCTTGAGAATGAGTCGAGCAGAACGGCTTCATGCGCGATGCTCTCCTGTCAGTCTAATCTTAGGGGTCGTGTCATCTCTCGCGAACAAAAGCCTCGAAAATGGGGCGCCCGGACTCTAGGAGGTTCATGCTTCGTAAGACGTGTTAGTCACTACTTCCCAGTGGACGAGCAAAGTATCCTGGTGTGCACGCGAGCTAATCGGTGTACCGTGCATTTGCGCAACCATCCGCTCAGTGTGTAACATTTGGAACACTGTCCCCACCGAACATCATACCGGAGGGCAACGACAAAAACTTCAACGCTGTCATGCAGAGACAAGCCTTTGAAATCACTCCAACTCGTCTCGACCACAGACCGATGTCCGTAGAAACTGTTGTGGACTGCCGGCCTCATAAGTCATGAAGAGTGAGAGCGACAAAGGCACTGTTACAATTTCGAAGGAAGAGATATAGGCTCACAAATGCGGCTGTGTACTAAGAGTGATTCCGTACACTGTTCAAGACTGAAGAATTGTGGCGTTATGTGTACTACCCATCGCTTTCTCACTTTCGTTAATCTCTGAACTTCCAAACTCCCCCAGTGATGGCTAGCATATTAGTTATTCTAAACTGGTTAACACGCCTGCCTTTCCGCTTTCTTGTGCAGTCGTTACCTCATCCTCTCTCACCCTCCCTCCCCGACTCTCTCGTGAAAATGGCTCGTTTGTGCGAGCGCATCTGACTTAATCATCTTTGTGTTCTCCCTCGGCTTATACGATAGTAAATTAGCCAATCAAATGTTTCTTTTTTGTGTTTATCGTCTCCTGCTTTCCTTCTCTCTCCTGCAAACACTTTTTCTGGCAACTCGTGCAAGATATTCTTTCGGTAAAGACTCCCTGATAAAAGCTGTTATGGCGTGGACGAACGGTAGCTAGTCAATCTGTGCCCCGAGTCACGTGAGAGGTGGGGGAAAGGGAAATTTTTAGCTCTGCTAATTGCGCGACTATATTGACTGTGCCAAAATGCCGCTGCATTGTGGGCCCCGCTGCTACGTAGGCGGTGTTCGAAATCGGGGCGCAGAACCTTACACATCGTTGCGTACACCTGCACCTGACGGCTGGGACAATACTGCACGTCCGTAAACTGTGTGAGCGAACTATACAAGGCGACGAAAGGCTATCACAAAGCCGTGGCACGTTGTTTCAAACAAATGCCCTTCAGCGGTGAGGCCATCCTTAGACTTCACTTTCAGCTACAGTGCCCCAATCAGAGTGCGCGAAAATGGGAGGACTACGTTTTTATACCCTAAACACATAATTTGCCATGCGTGAAACAAAGTTCGTCAAATTTTGAGCTCAGCGAAACGTCAATAATGGCGAGGTCTGGCACCCAAGTGCATGGTTGGTTGGGACCTCCTCGTGGCAGTTTACTCAGCATATGGCTAGCGCCAATCGAAAGTAAATGTAATGTGTAAATTTTGCCAAAACAACGGCGAAGAAAACTGTAAAAATGCGCCTTTGAAGATAAAGGAAGGTGTATATTAACGTGAGTAGTCTCCGATCACTTGCCGTGTCAGGACTGCTGTCGTTATCGTGTCAGCTCGTTGCTCACTGGCAGCAGAGGGCGATCTTAGATAAGAATTGTTTCGTATACGCTAGCATAAACACCAAATGTACAATATTTTTATGACATCAGTCACAGTGGGGAATCGCCTTTCCCAATTAACACGTTTGGTTACCCTTTTGGCTGGTACTTAGCATAAACTTGTTATTTGTTTAACGGAAGAATGCCGTCACTACTGCAAACCATGCAAGGGGGGGGGGGGGTCAAATTTACAAACATCCGTCGTAAAAAAAAACACCAGACCTGCGCGGAACGCGAAGCACAGTCACAGCGAAAGCTGGAAGAGCGGTCTTTGCGTAACTGCTACAAGCACAGCTGCAGGGTACTCACTACGCCATTAATCATCGTAATTTTTGTGTACTGGGAAGCCATTCACCATGCCATGCTTCGTCATTCTTCGCGTGGTGCCCACTACACGCTTGAAATGAATGGAATGAAAATACTCTATTTTTATCATGCAGAACGCGCTTAGCGCGTAACGGGTGACTCCGACGTAGAGACCGACAGGGAATACAAAGAAATTTTGTGCATTTTTTTACGCTGGGGCTGACGACGCCGAAGAACCATGCCAGAAGCTTTTGTAATGGGTTGGATGTGTGCTTTAGTAATGGGTTGGAAAGTGTGCGCGGCCGTGGAAGATTTCATTGTACAGTCAAAAGGATTTACTTAATTACCTCAATACCAAAAGGTTCTCAGTTAACCAATGTAGGCTATAGAGAAAACTTCTTTGATATCAATTATTTATTGCTCATTTATAAATACTAATTCATCTTTCTCAAGAATAATTTACGCAAAATCAATATTTTTGTAAATTTTTTGTCGCCAGTATTAAATATATACATTCGCCTTTGTTGCTGTTGTTGTTGTTAAGCTACCCGATCCTTATCCAATCCCTCAGGGTGGGTGTGAACCACAAGTTTAGAATCTACATCTACATCTTGGCCAATCTCTCACAGTGGGTATGTGCCATGGGCAATAGGCAATAGGTGAGCAGGAACAAGCAAATTCGACAACGACGTCGTACCACCTTTTACATTGTGTGACGCTTCGTTGTTCTTTTGCTGTTCTAAAATGCTTTGTTACTCATATTACCGCGAGTCCTTTCCCGACATCAAGCTTGCCTAAGGCCAGTTCGCAGTGAAGTTTCAAGCATCGCCGTGGCTCTGGTAGAATACCCGGCTGGCACGCAGGGGACCCTGGTTTCAATCCCGTTGTGTGCGTGGCATTTTTTTATTTGCTTACTTTTTTTTCCTATTTCGCGCGACAGTGGTTACGCACACCGGCGGCGGTGGCGGAGAACGCGACTCTTGTTGTGATCTAATAACAGCTTTCAATGTAAAACGGCAGGCCAATTGCCACCTACATACTTCAATTTCTGGTATCTCAAGAAGGAAAGCAACTTTCATTTCTGTGTGAGAATCACTGAGCAATGCTCGAGTAAGCCCGCCGCAGTTGCATAGCAGTGGTAACGTTTGCTGCTGTGTGGCAGGTCGCGGGTACGGGTCTCGGTAGCGGCGGCCGCATTGAGACAGGAGCAAAACAAATATACACTTACACGTTTACAACGAGCTACACGTATACATATTTAGCGAAGCTTTAAGTTGATCAACAAAAAAAAGATCTACAGATCGCACGCATTGTGGAATCGTTGTAAAGCGAAGAAGCCAGAAAGGAGCAAATGATGCTGTACATAACGCGCATTTCATGATTCATATTTAAAGACCTGTAATTCATGTTCTTAATATGGTCAAATTGCGCAATACCGATTTCAGTGTATATCAAGCTTGCGAACAGGACACAAGTGCATCATGAGCATGGCATGTAAGTTCCATTGTATACATGACATGCATGTCGTGATTTTAATGTTACCGTCTGCCATTTATGTTCGTCGTATGGTCCTGTCGTGCAATAACAATTCTTGTGTATATCAACCTAGCGAAACGGCCGCGAACACGTCATGAGCTTGTCATGCAAGTCTTGCTGTACATGACATGTCATGATTTTTTCATAACCACTTGTCATTTATGTTTTTCATACAGCCACGTCATGCAATACGGAACTTGTTGTATATCGAGCTAGTGACACAGCCGTGAACGCGCTATAAATTCATGTTGCCCAAGAAATGTCACGATTTCCATATTACTCAATAAACAATTGTATCGGGCCAGTAAGCGCTTGTGTTGTGTGTTCTGTGTAATAGTTGCTGCTCTTCCTACCAAGATGGTTCCATATTACCACTTGTCATTTATGTTCGTCACACAGTACGCAATACCGACTTTGCTGTATATCAAGCTAGCAAAACAGCCGCGAGCGTGCCATGAACGTGGCATGCAGGTTATGTTGCACATTACATGTCATGATTACCATATCACATGTTGATCATACAGTCACGTCACGCAATACCTGATTTTGTGTATATCAAGCTAGCGAAACCATCGTCAGCACGCCATCAGCGTGACAAGTAAATCATGTTGTTCACGACATACAAATCATTATTTACATATTCACCTGTCATTTATGTTGGTCATGCAGCAATGTGTTATCATACCAATGTTTGGATATATCAAGTTACGGAACCGGTCACAGGAGCACCACTACGACGACGTGTAAATATCATACCGCTCATCATAAGTTAGCCATGACTTTGGTGATATGGCGATACATTCATGTTCGTCATACTGTCCTGCTATGCCTTAGCAATTTTAGTATAAATAGCAAAACGATAGGTTCTGGACAGCGCAAAGTGACAGACAGACAGAGACAGACAGACAGAGACAGACAGACAGAGACAGACAGACAGACAGAGACAGACAGACAGAGACAGGCAGACAGAGACAGACATAGACAGACATAGACAGACATAGACAGACAGAGACAGACAGAGACAGACAGAGACAGACAGAGACAGACAGAGACAGACATAGACAGACATAGACAGACATAGACAGACAGACAGACAGATAGACAGACAGACAGACAGATAGACAGATAGATAGATAGATAGATAGATAGATAGATAGATAGATAGATAGATAGATAGATAGATAGATAGATAGATAGATAGATAGATAGATAGATTTACTGAGTGAATTGCGAAATCGTTGGATCATTTTTTAAGCTATGTAAATCAATCTGAAATCACCAGCGCTGGTGCGTCGTGGTGATGTAAATATAATAAATGTTCGTCTGTACATCTTAGATTCCCTCTTAATTAGAGCATAGAGTAGCAGGAATAATATTTGAAGCAGTCTCGCTCACATAACGTCGCGAAGACTCGTTAAACAGTGAAGCTGGGGGCATCCCATTTTCATTGAAATTTCCTTGCTTGACTTAGCTCGTAATGTTCCAGGGACCGTAGGTGAGTAGTTGTGCTTGCCCAATTCCTGTGGGTACATATCCGCTAGACTTGCTTGGCACATGACGAAGACGATGATGATGAAAATGATCCTGACATCATTGGCGTCCACCCATTCAGGGGGTTAGGCCAAGAGTCGGGCAGGTCATATAGCCAGAAATGTTTCGATTGCTAATGGAAGTTTCTATGTCATTTTCGAGAATTTGGAGGGAAGCAGTGGGGCTTACCCAATTTCTGTGCAACATGCCCGCTATAGAAGCTGCGCTACGATCTAAAGGGATTAACCTCAAAATCAAACAGCTACGCTGTTACAACGAAGGCTTGACATAAATAATGAATACGCGTTGTGGTGCTGTGTCTGCAGGGGTGCCCAGCTATCAAGGCGAGTACCTGAACATGAGCAAAGTGACGCGGCTGCACATGGGGCCGTACCTGTGCATCGCCTTGAACGGCGTGCAGCCGTCCGTGAGCAAGCGTATACTTCTCAAGGTTGACTGTGAGTATGCCACTGGGACTTACAGGATCCATATGAACGCCCGTGCTTTTATACATGTGAACTCAGCTATACGGTTTCATATATGCTCAAGTTATGTCGTCCTAGTTCACAAATTTAGCAACTTGGTCAAGTTAGTACTAATCGTAGGCCACAAGGTATAAATAAGAACAAAGGGGGACAAATGCAGGAAAGCACGTAGTTAACCTTGAGCTACTCTTTTGTATAACATGCCTGTCATTAGAAAAAATGCCAGCTTTGCATTTGGCAAGCAAAGCATTCAACGGTGAACTCGATTCTCCTTTCTCACATAGCGGGATAAAAAGTTCTGACCCATTAAGTTCAACGAGTCGTTGATAAATAGGCATGCGCTAGCGACCATGAATAACCAAAAGGAGTTATATGAAACACTACTGACATAAAAGAGTAAAAAAACAGTTGAAGTTTGCCACTAAACGTGCTTCCGTGTTTACAGTATTACTAGGATTTACTTAAACTGCGTTGTCTGTGGAAGTGTTCAGTGCAGTGTTCAATGTAGAACCGTGTTTTTCTTGCGTCGACCCTCTCGAAAATGACGTGCTGCTCTCTGTCGTTATTTGGCCAACTCCATTTCTTTTATTTTTCTTTAAGCTGCGGTGTAGTCTCATTACACCATTCCCAAAAGACTCGATAACCATTCTAGATTTCAACCTTTTCAAGAACGCAATAGCTAACATTGTATGACCAGAAACATGCTGACTGTATGACTATTGTTTCCTTTTTTGTTCTTGCGTTGTGTTGTAATTTTACTGTTTCTCCCTACCCATTCCCCTTAGTAATTTATATTGACCTTGAGGGTAAATAAATAAATAAACAATAAATAAATAAATAGATAAATAAATAAATAAACAGATAACGCAGGCCCTAGAGATAAACGGTAAGCTACTGGTTACAAAGTTGGCGCCCTGCCTGCGCAGTTGCGCCCATGATTTGGCAACCCAACCAGTTGGTGGGCGCGCCGCTGGGCGCAGACGTGACCCTCGAGTGCAACCTGGAGACGCACCCTCGCGGCATGACCTTCTGGGAGCGAGACGACGGAACCATGCTCATCTCGAACGCCAAGTACGACTCGCTGGTGGTTGAGACCGGGCCCTACAGGCTCCTGCTGCGCCTCACCATACGCGATTTGAAGCCTGACGACTTCGGCACCTACAAGTGCGTCTCCAAGAACCCACTCGGCGAGACCGAGGCCAACATCAAGCTCCAAGGTGAGTGGCTGATGCTTCGGTATAATGCCGCCGGAACTTCATACTACTACTGCTGGTAATGACGCTAACGAACTCCGTAAACTGCAGTGCACGAAGGTGGCAGAACAACTTTCTTCAAAGTAGCCACATGATATTATTTCGTAAAACTCAATGAGAATTTGATTTTCGAGCGTAGTATCACGCAAAGTGTTTTGATTTATATAGCAAGCATTTACGTTTAGTCGTGCTCACGTGTATATTTTCACGGTGCGGTCCCATACAAAATCGTAACCAGACCAAGACAACTTATCATAATACCATAATCAGGTTGATAGTGCAAATGACGCTTTTTTAAACTGCGTACATTCGGGGCAATTAAGCTTTAATGCGTTGTCAAACACATAATTCTAAACCACAGTTTCGTATTCGAGAAGCACTTGTGCAAAGATGTTGTGTTAGAAAGCAGGAAATAATGGTAAAGTGTCGTTCACATCGTTCTATGCGAGGTTAATTGTTACGAATTGTGAATATAATGCTGAAAACTCATAATTGCTTGTCGACAAAAAAGAAAACAATTGAAAGCAGTTCTTAAGTAACAGTTTCTGGCTTAAGCACTGCACTGGTCCCTTTATGTGGTGTACAATGAATTTCGTTCATACTGATGAATGTTCAAAATTTTCGCAGAAATACCTCGACCGACGTCTTCGACTGCGGCGTCCTCCAAAGAGTTTCAAACCAAGAAACACTGGGAGACAACTTGTAAGATTTAATTAATACGTACATGTGCTTTTCAGCATGGTAACGCGTACATCAATGTATCGGCAAAATGTTTACGTTAAAGGGGCCCTGCAACACTTTTAGAGCATGGTCAGAAAACGCTGCCGATAGGTAGTAGAGGCTCCCGACAATGCAAGCGAGCCAAATATTATAGCACACAACACGGCCTGAAATTCAAAATAAACGATCAAAGACAGCTAAAAATTGCTGTCTCTTCTCTCGACAAATCACGTTATATGTCCAAAAATAACACGCCAACGACCCATCTATCAGCCATTGGCTGACTTGAACATGGCGCGCTCGCTTGTTACAGAGATCGCCGCGAGAGGCCGCGACTTGTCCCCGCGTGCGCGCGCAATCACACTGAAAAAGCCGCGCATTCGAAGAAAAAAATTAAGAAGTGCTCAAGGTTGCGAAGCGCATGTGACGTTTTTCTGTGGCCCTACTATCCCTCCCTGCTTAGCTTCCAGCGCTCCAGTCGGGACGAGAGAAGAGAGAATGCAATTGAAACATGCCACATACCTTTGTAATTCCACTCGCACCGGACGGATTCTTAACATTTTTGCTACGTTGAATTCGGGAGGCAATAAGCTTTTTTAGTGAATTCATTTCATGACTACTTTAAAAATTGTTTCAGGGCCCCTTTAACTTTATTCACATTTTGCATCGAGGTAGCCAAGTACTTGGTACTTGAAATTCGGCTTGCCTCCAGCAACAAAAGAATGGCAGAAGAGTGACCAGATGAGAGTCAAGTTTTCTGCCTTACGCTAAGGAAAAGATTGTAGTACGAAAAAAAAAGACAAATACAAGAAGGGGTTTAGGAGGAGATGTTATCAGTACGTGACGTGTGCGGCTGCTCATAAGGGCCGTGACTGGTCGCTGAGGCCAGCCGATCTTGAAAACACTAGCAATGCTCACGTCTCTTTGCAAGCCTGCGATGCCAGAGGCGACAGTGGAATGAACCATTGCACTAAGCGTGATCAATGCTATAACTCGTTCATTTACAGTTTAAAGGACATTACGTTGGATGTTAGCGGCGGCCACAACATTCTTGTGAAGCGAACTTGCATCCACATCCTGCAGAATATCTAGCAAAATTTTTCTAGTTAACATCCTTCCCTTTCGTTCGGCTCCTTTCTATGATTACAAAGAATAGCTTTTGCTAACAACAGTACTGTAATCATATACTAAGCCGTCAAGACAAAGATACAAGGATATTGCAGGAAAACCTGAGGGCACATGCATCCTCACGTATGACACATATATCTAAGAAAAGGCACATTTTAGGATAATAAACTCAGAAATTATCTAAATGATTGGATTAGTGATAGAGTAGACGTTGTCTCGTTTCTTTTTCTTGCCATCTTCGAACGCAAACGCAAGCAACCTTTTCGAAAACACGAGAAACGAAAAAAAAACAAAGTTCTGCGGGAAAGCGACTACATCAATCTTACTCTTCGTCCGAAACTCAATAGAAGCTTCTTGGAGCGACTTCACCAAGTGTCCGGTGATTTTGTTTAGGATTCCAACGGCTAAACTTAATCAATGAGCAGTTCAACACAAAGTAAGTGCTTTTCAAGATGGGCAATGGTGGCATTGTACTGGCAAAGAAAAAAAAAGTGTTGAGAGAAAATGCATTAGCTGAGTGACGATCTTCCAAGCTGAGCACTGTGTTGGTCTTGAAAATGATTTTTAAAAAGGCAAATCAAAGCCTAGCGTCTCTTTCGGGCGACTATTTGACCATGCTGAAACTTTACCTAACTATGCTTCTTCTAAGCGACCTCCCACTTGTGAACTGGGTACAACTCGTAAGAATTAACACGAAAAGCCTGTTATACGCATCTTCGTTTCTTTTCAGCAACGCAGCAATCCAATGGACCTCGACATCATTTGGGAACTCACGCTTCAAACGCTCTGCTCAAAGAAGGTGAGCATAAAATTATCTCTGTCGTGTGTATCTTGTTATTCTTCCGTCTAATCATTAAGGCAAAAGCCTTAGATGCTTATTTATTTATTTATTTATTTATTTATTTATTTATTTATTTATTTATTTATTTATTTACATAATACTGCAGACCCAGTGAAGGGCCCAAGCAGGAGGGACGTATTTACAAAGCTCGTAATAAGGACAACAGAAGATTAAGAACATAAAAAGCGCGAAGAATAAGGACATAACTCAAACAATGAATAAGAAAGACATTTAACACTTTAACAATACAGGTCAAGATACAATATGTTCATTTGAGTCTATGCTATTTATGGACAATGCTGGTAATTGATTCCATTCGGTTACAGTGCGCGGGAAAAAGGAGAATTTGAAAATGTTAGTTCTAGCATTGAAGATGCTTCATCAAACTCAAAAAGCGACCGTCGGCGGTGTCAAAATGAACGGCGGAAAAAATCATGTGATGCCGCTATTATGTAACGTCATCGCATCATGACGTCAAACACAGGATGTCACATGTATCAAACGCATTAAATAATGGCATTACGTCATGACGTGAAACATGTGAAGTTATGTGATGACTTAAAATTTATAAAAAATTATGCCATCATCATGTCGTCACTGTAGCACCACGTCACGTGACGTCACCGTCGCATGACATTGTCGTTCACTCAAAGTGGACCGATCCCTGAGGCACGTGAGGTGCACAAGGCTTTCAATGTCTCCGATCCCGGATGCAGCGCTAAACCACGCTAGCTGCAGAAAGTATACGAGAACGGGGGAATCGGTACAATTGACTGAGAATAAAAGGAATAAAAAAAAAGACGGCTTTCGGCTTCGATTCACAATACGCGAATGCACAAAAAACCTGGTGTTTTTTTCGATAGCGTCCTTCTGATACAATATTTTTGACCTTGATATGAGGCATAGTCAACAATAAAAACAAAAAGTCCAGAGAAAGATGCAAGTTGGGAATGGAGGGGGGAAGGGGAGTTAAAGTAACAAAACATTGTAGAAGAGAGAATGTCGCCGGAGCGTATGTATCGACGAAGGCAGTTGTATTCGTCAAGGTGGCAACCTGACGAAAGCAACTTTTTTGCGAAAAAGTTGGCTCTATTGGTACGACCTGCTGAAAGCTCCTGGTACGTTTTTATAGAAAGTAACACTCGCGGTTCCAGTTGAAGATTACACTGAAACGACGACATTAGTTCGTCAACTGCAGCTAAGAAAATTATTCTTGGAGTTCTAATTGAGATTGGTTTTCAAAAGTCGAGAGACGACGAGTAAAAGCTAGCATTTTCCGTGGTTCGTGGAGTACTGTTGTTTAACGGATATATATATATATATATATATATGTATATATATAGAGATATATATATATATATATATATATAATATATATATATATATACTATATATATTATATATATATATATATATATATTGATTAAACTTTCCACACAACAAACGCCTTCTTGGCGCAGCTATCGGGAAGAAAAAGGGAAACGTTTTGGAAATACGTGTGGACAAAGAACGGCAGCATACTAGCACGCAAAACGGAGACCTCCGATGTCATTCGGATCAACTGCCAAGCTGATTTGTCGAGAATGACTTAGTTCGATGCCATAACTACTCATACATGACCTGTTTGCTCTTTTCTCGCCTCTGGAAAATTGCCCGGGTACCACACCTCTTTTCACGCCTTCACAGCTTTATACACATGCTGCCACAGACAAAAACAAGTTGAAAATAATACATTTCAACATGCAATCTGCTGTGAACAAAGCTGATCAACTGACCCATTTTTTGGCAGGCTTAACAAACTCGTTTGACGTCATCTGTTTAACTGAAACGTGGTACCGTCATGAAACGGATGTTTTTGCGCATGCCCGGCTATAATTCTTTTATGTTAACCGTACAGCGAAACGTGGGGGAGGTGTTGCGCTACTAGTGAAAAACACCTATGTCTGTGAACTGCTATCTGAACACTGCTTTTGTAATGAGGACATAGAAATGCTAACTGTGAAGTCGGCCTGTCAATCATTCTCAGTCCTTTATCGCCGCCCTCAGGGAAATTTATCCACATTTTTTTATTACTTTGAACGCGAGATATTCTTTTTCAATTCAGAAAAATTCTCTTCTTGTATAGCTGGAGACTTCAACATAGATATGAGCACTTCCAGCCCCGCGCAGCAACAGTTGTCATCAATCATCCAGGCTGCCGGTTTTCACAGTGTAATTAGTAGTCCTACACGAATCACTGCTACTTGCTCTTCACTGCTGGACCTTATAATTACTAATAGCAATAGTGCGTTCCTTTCCGGCCGCATAGCAGTCGATATAAGTGACCACTTGCCTATTTTCTTGTTTCTGCAAAAGCAAACCGATTCAAAAGCAAATACAAAAACTCAGCGGCAACTTTTGTCTCAAGAGAGGCTCGAACAATTCAGGAGCCGCATTGCTTTAGTGGATTGGGCTCCAGTATACAAAGAAAATACAGCTGACGGTGCTTACAGCAAATTCCTAGAAATGTTTCTTTTGTTATACAATGCGTGTTTTCCCATTGTTACTATAAATGCATCTAAGAATGCCCGTAAACCCTGGATGACCAGTCAGCTTACACGACAAGTTAAAAAGAAACACAAGATGTTTGCGGTGTTCATTAAAACGAGAGACACCGACGTACTAGCACAGTACAAATCACTGCGCAACCGCTTGAATAGAGAAATTAGAGTAGCGAGAACTGCTTATTACAATAACTTATTCGACAAAAATCTTTCTAAAAAGCCAAAAGAAAAATGGAGATGCTTAAACATGCTTTTAAATAGAAACACGATCGGCAGAAATATAACAAGTTTAGTAATTGAAGGCAACGAAACGTCCGGCTCGCATCTCGCTAACACTTTTAATAAATTTTTCTCTGAGGTAGGTCACAGTGATTTCAATGCTGGAATCTCTAGTTTTCTAGGCGACAAACTAGGACCATCCTTATTTTTTGCACCAACAGATGAAACGGAAGTTTTTTCTATATGCAGAAAGTTAAAAGATACCTCTAGTCTTGATACGCACAATATTCAAAGTCGGCCAGTGAAGTATGTTCTTGATATAATTACGCCTTGTCTAACACACATTTATAACACCGCGCTTACAACAGCTCATTTTCCTGCTGATATGCAACTAGCCAGGGTGACCGTGATTTATAAGAAAGGAGACGCCAACGTTTTGGGAAACTACAGGCCAGTGTCTATTCTTCCGTATTTCTCTAAGGGGTTAGAGCAACTAATCCGCGTTCGACTCAACGGCTTTCTTCTTAAACATTCCGTAATAACTGACTGTCAATATGGCTTTACGCAAAACAGATCTACGGAACATGCGCTACTTGTTCAAAAAGAATATATATTAAAAAATTTTGAGACACAGCTCTTAACTCTTGGTATTTTTGTTGATTTCAGCAAAGCCTTCGACTGCTTAAATCATGATATTCTTTTTGCAAAATTAGAGCACTACGGTGTACGTGGACACGCCCTTAACCTATTGAAGTCATACCTGGGCTCACGGTCTCAATACGTAGTCATTAACAATTGCGCTTCACAGACTCTAAGTATTTCAAATGGCGTCCCTCAGGGTAGCATTTTGGGGCCGCTGCTATTTAATGTATATATAAATGATATTCCTAATATCAGCACTCATGCGAAATACATTATATATGCAGATGACACCAGCCTATTTTTTTCCTCTAATGACATAGGACACTTAGAAAAAATTGCAAACGATGCGCTCTCATCACTTGCTATGTGGTCTTCAGTTAACTCTTTGAAAATAAACAAACAGAAAACGAAAGCAGTACTTTTCCTACCTAAAAGAAAACAAGTGTTTCTACCCCCCTGCTTATACCTAGGTGATACTGTGATCGAGTGCGTGGACACCTTTAAATCATTAGGAATAACATTCAGTAATACAATGTCATGGGATGCACATGTTAATAATCTTTCCTCAACACTCTCTAGAATAATTGGAATCACTTCTCGTAAACAGATATATTTTTCCAACCAAAACAAAACTTACTTTGTACTATGCATTTTTCTATTCCCATATAAGCTATTGCCTACTAGTATGGGGCAATACAACGGTGTCAAATATAATAAAACTACAAGCCCTACAAAAGAAAATGCTCCGCGCAATTGTGAATGGCTCCTACGATTCGCCCACTAAACATATCTTCCTACAATATAATATTGTACCAGTCAACAAATTATTCGACTACAGATTTGCATGTTTTTATAAAAGAATAATAAGGAAAAATGACCCCTTTTTATCTAAAATTGCTCCACTTACGTTTCGCCACTCATCATATGATACTAGAGCCCAAAGTATTTATGTGTTACCAAAGTGTAGAACAAATTATGGTTTTTCTATGTTGAGTTATATTGTGCCAAATTTCTTGAACACATCATTTTATGACTGCCTGAATACTATGTCTCTTTCTGCCATTCGCAAGAGCATTATTCGGCAATATGTATCATCGTAATATCAAATGTACTCATGTCTTCATATGTTGTACCAATTCTATGTTATTGCTTTATAGTGAAATTACTGTTGTCAATTATGATACATAGGTCTTTTTTTTTTTGTCACTTTTTTTTTCGCTACCTACAAGACCTGGTTGTTTTACTTACAAGACCTGGAACAGTGGTTGTTTCTGCTTAGTGCCCTACTGCTGACATGTGGGGATGGCCAGGCTCGTCAAGCGGCGTAAAATTCGCTGCTTTTTTCTTGCCATCCCTAGTTTGTATGTTTGTATGTGCAAACTGAAATAAAGATTTTTTTGAATATATATATATATATATATATATACTATATATATATATATATATATATATATATATATATTCAGAATCGTGCGCATCCGTTGATGCATTGCGTACAACATTATGCTCATAATGAACTAGGAAAGTGTTCCTACGTACGCATGCCCAATGAGAGAAAGAGAGAGAGAATAAGGTTCAGTGAAATACAGCGAGATTAACCTGATTAAACTTTCCGGTTCATGCCGAGTGAAACAATAACAGAATAAGCTGAATGAATAAGTCAGCGTCAGACCAATAGAATAATTGTTCCTCAGTGCCAAAGATTCAATGAACTGAGTGCGAAAAGAAAAGCGGTTTTGGCTTTAAAGGGCTGAAACAGGAACTTGCCAATAGGACGAAACAAATATGTAGCGAAGAAATTTTTGTGTACTTTAAACACTGCACACACTAACGAGGACGTCAAGAACAAAAAAAAAAACAGGCGAAGTTCTAAGAACAATAATATGCGCTGCACGAAACGCAAGGTTCCCGAATGACTTGCTTTATTACTCTTTTAAAGTTTTCTGTTTAGCCAAACATTATAATCGTTGCCTTATTAACATCCGTATCACACTCGGCGTAGCCGAGAGTGCATAGCTATAATGTTACGACATGGCGCACAAATAGTAAGAGTAGTTTATGAAATATAACTTCTAAAATTTCTCTAGGGCGCCGAGGAGAGTATTCTACTGAAGAAGAAGGCACTCAAGGGTACCCTCCTCCAAACTTTAATCAGGACTACGAGAGATCCGGTAAGTTCCTTGCAATCTATCGGCTTTTTGTTCACTTTTTTTTCTGCCGTCTCAAGTTATTAGTGACGGCCGAGTCCTATAAATAATCCTGATACATCTAACTGCCGAGTTGAAATTAATTTTTTTTTCTAATATTGCCCGACGAAGTGTGTCTTGCACACGTCGGCACTCGAATACACTGACTCACGAGCTCTCATTTCCTAATGTACCTACTTCGAAATATTCGACAAACCTTGTTTTTATTGGAGGAAGAAAATAAATATGAGAATCAAACAGACTGTGTGCCACGTTAGAATATCACTGTCCCACCGAACACGCCAGGTAAGGTTTTCTTTTTTTAACTCGAAAAGTGCATGGACATAGCGATCAACGTCACGTGACAGTTCTTTATATGTAGAGGCGTGTATCTGATAATGAACAGTGTTTTTATTGACAAATCCGAAGCCCGTTTTTTAGCTTACATGTTTAACGCAGGAAAACATCCCGCCACAGATGTCCATTAGTTTCGGCACTCGGCTACTAATCGGCACGTCGAATATCCGGCTGCGGCGGACGCGTTTTCGCGTCGAGGTGAAAATGCTTAAGGCCCGTGTGCTTAAATTTAGGTGCATGTTTAAGAACCCCCGGTGATAGAAATTTCCGGAGCCCTCCACTACGCTGTTATTCATAAGCATGGCGTGGTGTGGGGACGTTAAACTTCAGTTATTATTATTATTATTATTAATATTATTATTATTATTATTATTATTATTATTATTATTATTATTATTATTATTATTATTAAGTAAACAGGTACGTTTAGAGCAGTTAACACCCCCGACAAATTCGTGACCGAAATGGCAATTTTTTCATCTTTTTTTTTCGCGTGTTTTGTCTGCTTACGAAAGCTCGGGTGATGTGTGCTACATTCGGGCCCCGTCCTTCGACGCGGCCGTCATTCGTACGGCGTACCACATACGTGTTTTATGAAGCCGCGACGACCGAAGCAACGCCTTACGGTTTATGTGTATGTTCCGCTGCTCCCCGCACAATGCGCCACCGCGACCGAGCTATATAAGCCTTGCTCGAGGGCGCATTTACATGCGACCCAGCGACGTGTCGTCTCCCTCTCCTCCTCCTCCTCCCTTCGGAACAAATGGCCTGGCCCGCGTGTTCGTACGAGACTCGGCCCTCGCGTCGCCACTCGTCGTATACCATACAGTCGTCTACACGGGCATCGGCTCGGGCCGACATTGCAATTTGTGCGAATGGGCGACCATCGCGCACCCGTTGTGGCCGTCCTTTCGTGCGCTCATTTACGGCTGCTCATATAAAAGGAGAGGCCCTTTTACCGACGCCCCTGTTGCGCATACGCTCGTTCTTCTGGGCTTCAGGCGAAAGCCAGGTCTGCTTTTTTCCTTTCTTTATACTCATCGTTATTGATGTGTGGCGTAGGAGTGATCGGCCGTACATTTATGGGAATAGCGAGAGAGAGAGGAGAGAGGGAGAGAGATAGAGAGATAGATAGAGGGAGAGAGAGATAGAGAAAGAGAGAGATAGAAGAGAGAATAGAGGGAGAGAGAGAAATAGAGACAGAGAGAGAAAGAAAGAGAGAAATAGAGAGAGAGAAAGGGAGAGAGAATAGAGGGAGAGAGATGGAGAGAGAGAAAGGGAGAGAAGGGGAGAGAGTGAGAGAGCGATGTAGAGAGAGATAGAGAGTTATAGAGGGAGGAGAATAGAGACGAGAGAGAGAGACAGGAGTGAGAGAGAGACAGAGAGAGAGAGGAGAGAGAGAGAGAAGGAGAGAGAGAGAGAGCGAGACCGAGCTAGAGAGAGAGAGAGAGAGAGATGAGAGAGAGAGAGAGAGAGAGAGTCGGTACAGAAATGGAGGAGTCACCCGCACGAGAGCTGTCGAAGTCCGCGAGTTGGGTCACCGCCGCTGCGTCCTCAAGGCGTCGCGTTTCTGACGAACGCCTCCGTCGTCGTAATTTTCGTGTTCGTTCTTCTACGTCCTTTATATGTTGTAACTTTTTTTAAATTTTATATTCAGTGGCGTTCTGCACGACCTCGTAGTTTCTTCGTAGACATTGATGGAATCAATGGCTGTGGAGTTTCCACTGCTGAGTTACGAAGTTGCCGGCTTGATTGCCGGCCTCTTCCAGGCGCTGAACAGTAAAAAAGAAAAAAAAAGGCGATTGCAACACAAGTACCCTCGTGCACAGGAAATACGCGTGCACTTTAATAATTACACACAGTCAGAGTTTGTTCGAAACCCCTAAACATCCACAGCACTACTCTGTTATTATTATACATCGCGTTTGTCCAGGAGTGCGCGAAATTTCGTTCACTTCACTGTTTGCCGCGAGTGGCCTTATGATGATGGCTATTTGACGTGTCTGAGAAATCGTTGAAACGCGAGTGTCGCTGGAGCAAATGTTTCGGCATTAGACTTGCCTCTGTCAGGGCAGCAACCGCATATTTTAGCCGCGTTATGTAAGCCTATATTTCACTCTGTCCTGAACTCCCTTTTCGAATATGTTTTCTGAAGTGATATGCGTGATACGTGTTTTTCTTATCATGATATGATATGCCTTCTTTTTAGTGAGTCAGTGGTATGATATGCTTTATAGGCCATATATTCATCTCTGTGTGTATGTATCGTACATTCGGTATGCGGTCCATTGCTTCTTGTGCTGCCCACTAACTATAACGCCCTCGCGGAGCTGCAAACGCTTGTACAAATAAATAAAACAATAGATGTATCCAGAGGTCTCTCCATGCCAAGAAAAGTCTGCACAGAAATGTGCGGGGCAACGGTCGTCATCCAACCACGTGTGTAATTCATGGCGCTATACTATGCTGAACTTCAGGAGTTTCAACGGCTTGTAATATCGAAGTGTAATCGTCTCTAGCACATAGCATAGTGATGGTGCCGCACAACCATTAACGGCAATCCGATACATGAACAAAAAGTACCGTTTGAGAAGATGAAACCTTGAACTCTGCAACGACGCCTCATTTAAGAATAAAACGTCAACGAATAGTATGGAGATACTTGACGCCTTAGCGTTTCATTAGTACCTTGCTATTTCAGTAATAATGATGTGTCAATAGGGCTACACCTTACTCAACCTGCTCCTACGTGGAAGACTGGGGAACAAGACCCTATCATGCTGGTTCCAGTACAAAATATACTTGATCTTGCTAGCGCAGGGTATTTCTATTCACGATTTTCTTAATTTTTTATTGAAATAATAAATGAATGAAATAGTTGTCATCATTACTTGGCAACGGCTACTCTTTTCCCTTGATTGTTACAATATAAAGAAAACAAGAAACAAGTATATTTTATGCTTGGTTGAGTTGGTGCAAATATTATAGCGATAATAATTCTCATGATGGTTTCTAAGTTACTTTTTTTTGTCTAATGGTACAACGTCGCATTGATTGTTCCGATCACGTAGATGGAAGATGTGTGTGATCTTTTGATGTCAGCAACTTTACGACTTGTGTTTTGTTTGTTTTTCTCTTCCTACAGCGGACAAAGACAGCGTGCGACCATCGTCAGGTCACAACTCGGCCCCGCAAAGTCGTGCCACGTCTCCCGCAGTTGTCCTGGTCGCAGTTTGCGCCTTGCTGCTTCGCGCCCACGGCGTCTGATCACCGCTTTCAACGGCGACCGCCTGCAATCGAGAACCACGCGTGTATTGCTTCCAGACGCTGCGCGTAGCCAATGTGAACAAAAAGAAAAAAAACTGAACGATGGAACGCGTCGCAAGGAAGAGTCGCTTCTTTCTGTTCATTCATACCCGCCATCAGCTTGGCTCGAGCTCAAAATGAGGAAGACAAAAAAAAAACAAATTCAGAAAATGACCGGAACTGTCACCGTTAAACGTGCGACCTCTTTGCGAAAGAACTGATGGACGCTCAGTGCATGTTGACAACGGTACCTTCGGTGCTCCTCGCATCTCAACAAGTGTCGCCGCGGGAGGACTCTGCAACCAACCGAGTTGTGAAAAGGCTCCTGCGCCAAAACAAAAATGAAGAGGACGACAAGTACGGTTGGTCTGCTCGAGTAACGTGCAGGCACACCTGTGCCGCCTACACAGCCGACTTCTTCTTCTTCTACTACTCCTCAAATATTCCTTCTCTCTCCCTTCCTCTGATGTGTAAACAAGTGTAAACGACGTGCCAACTGATGCCGACTCAAAGGAAAAGAACAAAGCATGTTGTAACTGAGTAGTTGTTTTTGTTTGTTTTTTGTGAAATGGCAAACGCTTTGGTAGAACTGCAGCGCTGTTTAGCTAGTTATGCTGGAGTGTGTAAACTCGAGAGCTGCTGTTGTAGCTGCCTTAGTTTCGAGCTAAAGGATAAAAAAAAAATCGCGGATATCACACGCACTTAAAAAGAAGTCCGAAATAAATGGTTCGTTTAATATACATGCGTTTATCTATTATCATAACTTTATAATGCGACGATGTTATCAAAAGCTAGAGAGATTAACCAATGCAGCCCAATTTACTTTATATTAGATGTTAGTAATCGGCGATTACGTGTAATATTTGCACGTTTTATGAGAATTTATCTGCAGAAGGCTGTACCGTCGAACAAAAAAAATATTGCAACATTATCGCTATCACGCTGCATTCAATGAACTTAGAAGGTTATGACGCAGCAAGGTAGAACATTTTCGGCGCCAAATATGCTGTATTCAACATCTCTTGTCTCCTGCTATCCGATCTCAAAAATGCAGTACATGGCCATAATAATCAATAGGCGTAAGACCTACCATTTGTAGGCGTACGGTAATAATCTATAGTACGAACATCGTACAGCAGCAGCTTTCGACTTTCTTTCGTGTGACCGCGTGTTTTTGTTTATATGAAAGAGAGTAAGAATGGATTTTTCGCGCTCTCAAAGCTCTGACAGTCTTTGTCGAAAGATTAAACAGTGTCCTTGGCCAGCCTGAGCATGCGCATGCACATACCTCCTGAAACTGTAATTGTTTCAAAGAGCCGGAAAGTATACTGTCTTCTCCGAACTTCGCATCGCCAGGCTTTCCATAGAATCTCAGCTGCAGAGACCAGTGGAATATCTCAGTCGCAGAGAGGCTCCCGCACTTCTGACAAAGACTGTACCTGCTCAGAAAGATGTCGCAGAAGCTTCGCTATAAAACTGCTCTGATGGGTTCAGGTTCTTGTTTTCTGTATAGTTATACAGAAGTCACACGAGTTGATTGCGCTATTTTGGTTACGACACATCGCGCAAGCAGTTTTCTTTGTTATTCTGAGAAGGCTTGATCTTCTCAGGTCCTCGTCTTTAAGAGGCTCAATTTTAAACGAGATGCTGCAACGCGGTGGTACTTAAAACTCACTAGTGAAGGGCCACATAGAATTTCTGTAGTACGACAGACGTACAATGCATTTTAGCTTCAGCGAGCCGCCGCTTGTACATGCAGCTGAATTGCGTCATTGCAGGCAGCTGTAGACATCTACTTCGTGCATCACTGATACTATGGTGCAATCTGCTTTTAAACGTGGTCCTTAACAACCGACTTATCAGCCGGCTCTCTGGAGCTAGATAGCATGAACCTTGTATACAATGCCGAATATGAGGCCAATGCGCTAGTGTTTAGTTGTAGACACAACTTTTTATTCTTGTTGAACGATAAAAAAAACAACGCTTCTTACTGAGGCAGCCGGTGTTTAGTTTTTGTTCACAGGCATAAATATATTACGTGCTTTTGTGTTTTTGTACTATCAACAGCAAAAAAATTGCGGGGCGCGAAATTTTTGATAAAGCTAAATTCCTGCTTTGTCTGGGAGTGTAATTTATCAATAAGTGTTCCATACAGCACTTAGCATTCCAACCTATACAGCCACCAGTTTCATAACAATCATTAAGCACTGATATAGCAGAAAATTTCTTGTGTATTCAACTTCACGCAAGCTTTTGCTGTTGATAGCACACACTGAAGTTGAATTGTCTTGCGACGAAACTTTCTCATTTCTTCTCACTTTGACAATGCTGTCATAAAAAAATTAACTTACATTAAATACAGAGAACTCTTGTTTTCACATAAGCCACTTCTTTTTCTTCAGTGTCGTTTTTCTTCCTGCTCACTCGACTTACGAACAAGCAGCTTCTCCATATTTACTGCTTGGGTGAATATAACGAGCTTTCGAAGAAATAAAGTTGTACAGTACGTGGAGCTGAACAATCTTTTGTCTACGTCATTGATCGAACGTCAAACACCTGCACAGTGAACACAATGAGCGGCATGTAATGCGTTGTCAATAGTCGAAAATGCTCGCAACATTCTTTGCTTTCTGTATTAGACATATCACATCTCTCTCTTTCTCTACATGCGTCACACAAAATACACTCTCTCCTGACATGGAATATGTGCTAATCCCAAAACGACAACCAATGTCGAGAAATGTCACGTTTCAAACGGCGCATGTTCCGGCGCATTGTTGGCACATGCTCTTAGAGCATTGATTGATTGATTGATTGATTGATTGATTGATTGATTGATTGATATGTGAGGTTTAACGTCTCAAAACGACCATATGATTATGAGAGACGCCATAGTAGAGGGCTCCGGAAATTTCGACCACCTGGGGTTGTTTAACGTGCGCCCAAATCTGAGCACACAGGCCTACACTATTTTTGCCTCCATTGGAAATGCAGTCGCCGGAGCCGGGATTCGATCCCGCGACCCGCTTGTCAGCAGCCGAGTGCCTTAGCCGCTATACACTCGATGCTCTTAGGGCATGGACGTGCTATTCTGTGGTCATGGTGGAAAACATTTCTGAAGACTATGTAGAAGCCCTAGAGTCTACTCCTCCTAGAGTTTGTACAGGGGTGGCCTTGAGCGCCGGCCCCTGTACAAACTCTTGGAGGAGTGCCCAGGGACTCCTGTGGCTTCCACGGCGGAATGCGCCCCTGTCACGATGGCTTTCACTATCCAAGACTGAGCTATTATGAACTTACTTACAGCGCAACACCCAGAAAAATACAGGACAGGGAAGGAGTAAACGAGTAAGAGAAAAAAAGAGAAATGGATCCTAACCAACTGGCCCAACTTACCGTCTTACTACTGAGCTAATAGATGATGGACGCTCTGGGCACACCTGCCAATCATAGAGTACATTGTTTAAAAAAAGAAAAAAAACGCGCGTATAAAGTGTCTACGAAAACTGAGAGAGGACTCTCTCCTTTTGTCCTAAAACAGTCCAAGATTCGTATTGCAAAGGTTCTCTGAACGTGATGGCGTCAAAGAACTCGTGTCGCAGAGATTCTGGTGTCTGCATTGGTGTAGGTGGCTGTAAGCGAGAAATGGGATGGTTGCACGTAACAAAGTAGTCTTCTGCGAGGCACTCAGCAGTTCATTGCGGAGCCACGCTAGTGCTTGAAAGAGCTTCGAAAGAAAAAGAAAACTTATACAATCGTTATTTAGTTCGAATAGCAGCCGACGCCTGTGAGCGTAGTGTTTGCAAAACCAAGCTAAACATACATTTCACTGGTGATAACATGATTTTAAATGTTAAAGCTCAGCCAACATTGTTTTATTGATATCTGGTTGCTCTACCATATCCGAATTGTTTATATTCCTTCAACGTTGCTCATTGGCCCGAAACAAGGAACATTAAAAATGGTTGCTAATATACACATAATCAACGAAAATGTACGACGCACCTCCCCCCCCCCCTGTGTTTACTCTGTTACTACACATAGACTTCATCTATGTATGAACGAAGTCTATGTATATATATATATATATATACATAGACTTCGTCTACATAGACTTTGTCGCTAAACAAAACGCCACAACTTCAACTCCCAGTTGCGGTAAAGGCGTTCACGTGGGTGCACTGAGTTCACAAACCCTCGTACTCATCGCAATTTTGCGCGTTTTAGCTCGGGTGTTGCACTGAAACATTTACCTAACCTCCTAACTAACTAACTAACTAACTAATTAAATAACTAACTAACAGACAAATTACTAACTAAATAAATTCTGAACACAAATATTCAAACGAAAAGTTTTAGGCATCTCGACATGGTATGGTAACATCTGGCCAAAATCACTCAACATTATACGCTATAAAGGCTAGCCTGCCCGCATACTGACATGCATGCAACTCAAGTAACGCATCTAATGGGTGAAAATAACGGCGAGACAGACGCTCTACGAACGCACACTCACAGACTGAGAAATGTGCAGGAATACTCAGAACAATGGTAATTAATTACGCGAATGTGCAGCGCGCCTCACTTACCAATGAAAAAGTATTGTTATGTACTAAAATTCACCTATTCCTTTTACATTCACAACTGCTAGAGCTTTGCGCTATCGAAGTTACAACTTCGGTGGCTGTCAGGTTAATTATCCAGCAGAAAGTATGTCACGTAATCGTATTGAAAGGCAGTAATATGCTCCTAATAAAATTGTAGGCACGAGACACTCGAAATAGTGAAAAGGAAACTATATTATGTATGTATTCTATGACAGAAGAAGCGTTCTATTGTTTAGTTAAGCGATGAGGTGATATTTCTTTCACTATGACTTCCGAGTGTTCGTTTCATGAAGTGAAAGTGGAAAGGAGGAGGACACTCTTAAATGAGGGCTATAGAGACACGCCTCGCGCCCGCGCGTACTGTGGTTCTCTATAACAAAAACTACACATGAAGTGGCACACTATGAAGTAGTGCACACGCATTTAATATGCAAATCTAACAAACATATGAAGCCTCTGTTTCACGCTACTTACTAAGAAAAACAAAAAAGGAAGAAGTTTGCCTTAGCCGTCTAAAGCTCAAGAAACAGCAAAGCTGGTCAATCTTAGAGGCTTAACGTGACCTTCTTGGCTAATGTTAAGCCCTATCTTGGGCACTGATGCGGACAATTCGTTGGTCGTACACTGCTCGCGCCCCTCGTGGCAAACTCGGTGCGGCGGCTGCGCGGACTGCCTTTCCCCCGTATTCTAGAACGTCCCTTCACTCAACGCTTCACCTTCACTTGAGAAAGCCGATGGAAGCGCCCTCTCTAGGTACGGCAAGTCACTGCATATCAGCGATAATGTGGTGCAATTCTCGATCAGTGCAGCGTCAATTTCAGCCGAGCAGCGGCGCAGTGCTCAACTCTGTCAAGTGAAGGGTGAAAGTCGAGTCGAGGATTGTTTGTGAATACGGGGGTTATTCTGTGGACGTGGTTGGCGGCAGCTGTTTCTCAGCCACACTAAAAGACATTCGAACTGGCGGCCTTGCAGCCTTTCCCATCTCAGTTAACTTGCTACAGAGCCCTCATTTTTTAATGGAAAGGCAAAAAATGTTTGAAATAACCGTAGACGAAGAAGGGCAGACAATAGCTATAAGAGAAGAAGCAGCGCAGTTGTCATACTTTTTTTTTGGTCTTGCGTTTTTGTTAAATGTTTCATGGTGTTTCTTTCCCTGTTGCTACCATGAACCAACTAGCCTAAGCCTTCACCCGCACGGCATGTGCCACGTCAGCGTCGTTCCGCGCATGCGCGTGGTCCGCGCTGCTTGCTGTGCACGGTACTACGCGGAGCGCTATAGCCAAGCACTCACGTGTTCCATCTAACAGTGAACCGACCTCTATATGCTATGGTGATGTCTGGAATTTTCTTTTGTGCTGGTATGGACAAAAAATCTGCATGAGTGAGCTTCATCTGATTGTGGCATAATTGAAAAACAATTCAAGTGTCTTAATATTCGTTGGTGATGCGTGGTGTTTTATGACGCAAGGACCAATTGATGGCCGAAGAGCGCCAGGTCAGACGATCTTAATATTCGTTCAATGCACCAAACTTTCTAGACTGGTCAGCTTTCCTACAAAGCTTAGTAGGAGGACATTGCCGATGATATTTAGTTTAGATGAGCCCAGCACCAAGTCATTGTACCCTCACCATTATATTGCAGTTCAAGTGTGTCCAAAGTCCGCGTACAATTTCAGAGTATTCAATAACCGGCCTAACTAAGCCGTTGTAAGCTATGCACTATAATAATGAGGGTAGGGGAGCACGATAATGGTAAATAAACTAATCGTACCATGCGTCCGTTCGCTCTGTATTTAAGCGCTCTAAACACAGCCTCTTCTATTGTACGTTAGAGATCGCAATAATTTTACAGCAGAGCTTTTACGCCCTCTGTTAGTCCGTTTCGTGACGTAGATAAGAAACATTCATCATCATACCAGCACTCACTCTGTTTGCCATCTTCTTCATGTTCTGCTTCGTTACCCGAAGACTAGCGGCGGGCGCACCCTCTACCACTGCGCTGATTTGTCCGGCGTGGAAAAGAATAACTCGGACGTGCGAGAAGAGGAGTAGCAACTGAGAAACTAGATATACATGATTAGATAGAAAAGGAAAAATAAATATAGAAAGACAGACAACGACATTTACAAAGAGAGGAATAGATGGAAAAGAACATACAAAAAGAGTGGGGAAAACATTATAGCTGAAAGAGAAAGGAATGAATATATAGAAAGAAATGAAGAAAGAAAGAAGTGTAGAGAAAGATCTTGAAATAAAGAGTAAGCGGGATATATAAAGACAGAGAGGAAGGCAAGAAATTAAAGAGGGAATAGAAAAATTGAGAAAAAATACATAATGAAAAAAGAACATAGAAATACTCTTCTAGTTTTTTTAGCTACTCGGTACTGCTATTTACAAGCAATGCCCAATGAAACCCGGTCGACACCTAACCAATACTGGTAACTTACAAAGTGATCACGTGAAACGGTCGAATGACGACGAGCTCTACTGTGCCCCAACCTTGCGAAACTCAGTGCAAGCTGCACAATTAAGTTTAACCTGAAAGTGTTTCATGGCGGGGTCTATCAAGATTTTAATGACGTACTTCCGTCACGGAAATGAAGTACTCCTTATTGACCACGGCTTCCAAGATTCGTCGCTGTGGTGCCATTCAGCGCGTTTGTCATATGTCAATCATTTGTAATTTCATCAATGTCTCAACATGCTACAAGGTGACTGCCTTAGCCCAAGCCTCACTCATAGCATCCTATCATACAAAAAAAAAACTGCGCGATGCTTGCCTGGCTATCACACCACGTTCCCCGCACTCCACCAGAAGAAAGAGAATGCAACTTTATTATCGTCAGACTTTATGGAGGTATGCGATACGCCAAAGGGACGGCTAGCATAGCCAGGCTGAACCTAGTGGCCCCCACTTCTCTTGAGAAATGCCAGGCTAGAGAAGACACACGACGTGCGCCGTGTTTCCCTTGGTGTCCCAACCGTGGTGTTCTAGCCGTGGCTTCTACGATTGGCAACGGTAACATGCCGTTGTGCTGCCTGAGCTGATCTCGGGGCCACATCCCCGCACCAACCAGAGCAGACAGTGGGTGCTTCAGTAGTTCCAGCTTTTCGTGCATCGGTAACCGGAACGCCTTCTCGAGGTTATAGATCAAGTTACAAACTCTGCCTCTAGCGTTAATCAAGCTTTTTGTGGTCCATGCATGAGCACGGGCGTCGATTACACTATTACAGGGGAGCGCGAACCTTGCCGTTACTGTCCTGAAGATGCTATGATTGAGTACTTATCGAGTACCGGTGTTGGTATGTGGGGTTTAACGTCCCGAGACCACCATATGATTATGAGAGACGCCGTAGTGGAGGGTTTCGGAAGTTTCGACCATGTGGTGTTCTTTAACGTGCGCCCAAATCTGAATACACGGGCATACAGCATCTCCGTTTCCATCGAAAATGCAGCCGCCACAGCCGGGATTTGATCCCGCGACCTGCGCGTCAGCAGCCGAGTACCTTAGCCGCTAGACCATTATGGCAGGTCTTGAGTACCAGTGTTATGTGTTTGTTGATGCATCTTTGGGCGCGACCCAGAAGATGTTGTGTCGAGGTGCACGTTAATTATTTCAGCTACCTCAAAGACTAAATCATGATCCTTGGCGTTATAGTCGTCGAAATGGAAATGTGCCACTAGGCGTCCACGTGGGTGCATCGACGTTAAATGGCGCTATATACGGATGAAAAATACTGGCAGACACTGTGCAAGCTTTCATACATCAGTGTACAATACAGAATGAACTATACTCGTGTGAGAAATGGCAATGTGGTTCACTTTTGTTTTACAATGATTTCTGATTGATTGATTGATTGATTGATTGATTGATTGATATGTGGGGTTTAACGTCCCAAAACCACCATATGATTATGAGAGACGCCGTAGAGGAGGGCTCCGGAAATTTAGACCACCTGGGGTTCTTTAACGGGCACCCAAATCTGAGCACACGGGCCTACAGCATTTTGGCCTCCATCGGAAATGCAACCAGCGCAGCCGAGATTCGATCCCGCAATCTGCGGGTCAGCAGCCGAGTACTTTTGCCACTAGACCACCATGGCGGGGCTACACTGATTTCTATATTGAAAGTTGCAACCATCTTTTTTGTAATTTTCTGCGATATTCATAGACCCTGATTTTACGCCTTTAAAATACGGCGTAGAATGAAGCAACAGGTGTGTCGGATGACATGTACTGCAAAAAAGCAAGAGGAAAAGAAGCATTTCCGTGATGCCAGCCTAAACTAACCCGCGCTCTTATCGCGATCCCTGAAGTGTGCAACTCATTCTCGCAGCCGATAAAGGGCTACCGCAGACCTAAAAAAGAAAGAATAAATTTCACAGTAAAGTCGTCCGCTAACATCTACCTAAGTTGCAGTCGACTCTTGCACAAAGTTGAAAGAAAAGAGAGAAAAAAATTGAGCTACGTGAAACGAGTGAGTTACAGGAGAGAGTGAAGGGGGACGACAACACTCACGCGGTGAAAGATTCGCCGAGTTTGGCCCGCCGAAAGTGTCACGGACGAGTCGATCGCCGCCCACCGGAGAGAAACGTTTAGCTCTGGGTCAGTTGCTCCGGGCACGCGAGCGAGATTGAACGACGTCGTGAGTCATGTACGGACACGCTGCGAAGGGGAAAGTGTAAGAAAGCAAGGGTTAAGTCGCTGAGTGTGTGCGGGTACGTCCAATCGCGCTGCGTGTGCAAAATAAGGCGGAAATAAAATGATCGAGCGAGGATGGGGCTGAGGGGGGTTGCGAGAGATGTGGAAGGGGGTTACTGAGAGGCGATGCTACCGAGAAACGAGTGCGATAAAAAGGCGGTCTCGCGACGAAAGAACGGCAAGGTAGCGAAAATCGGTGCGCGCTTCTTATCAGCAGCGTTACGGACCGCTGATTTGTTCCGTCTCTGTGAAGAATAAACCGTCTCGCGGGGGAATGTCTCCTTCTCCTGTCGTACATAGTTTAGTTTTCTTACTTTTCGCTTCATTTTCGTTTTGTATGAAAAAAACAGACAACTTTGTTGCACACCAAGTTCGAACCCCTCACAGACGTTTCAGCTTTCTCGAGAACCCCTTTTGTTTTTTAGTGCTGTTTTAATCATTAGACAGCGGCACCATGTTGTAAACGAGTGGTGTTTTTCATGCATTGTTGAGCTGTGAGTTGCGCTGTCATTTATGCTTTACGGATTATTTTTTCCTCTTAATCGTCGCTCCATGTGACAGCAGTTCAAATAAGGCAGTTTTACGTGCCGAAACCCCGATATGATTATGAAGGACCCCTCACAAAGTTTCGTTCGAGGTGCGTTCGAATTTTCATGCGTTTTTTTTTACTTTTGCCTAATCAAAATAGGCTCACAATGGTTTAAATTTGAGTGAGAAACGTCGTGCTAAATAGTGCAGCACAATCGCCGTTATACGTCGTGGCACCCAAAGTTATTGTTTGTGGGCGCAAGCTTCCATTAGATGTAGATGTTTAACTCGTAAGCAATGTGCTGGTCTTAGTACACATCGTAAAGTTTTCATGCGTTGTGGAATAGAGTTATTTGGCTAAAGAAACGACAAGAGAAAAAATATATAGCTAAGTATATACGCGTAAAGCATATCACCTTTGTTGAGTATAAATATTAAAGAAAAAAATATGGTCGCGTATCTGCATGTTTAGCTGCAAATGTCGTCGAAAGCCGACAGTCTTCTGTATGGAGAGAGAATAAAACGTATATTTGATGTTCTGTGTGATAAGATGAAGGCACTGCGAAAGACATGAGTGCCATCTGGCAACTCGCGCAGTATCGTCTTAGAAGAGTGCACGAAACACCCATCTTTTCGTGCACAGTGTCGCATCCTCAGCGAAGCGCAATAAACACTGCGGTATGTAGAACTACGTATCCGTGTATTTTCTAGTATAAACACACCGCCGAATATTCACATGTTAATAACGCGCCTCAGATATGTGCAATATTTGCTTTTTGATCGACAATGTACAAAAGTATGAACTCAGACACCAGATTAAAATGGGTGGGCGTTGAGCAAGTTGTTTACCTTCGGCCTGGTCGCTTAATGGTTTAAGTTGACAGAAACGAAGTTCCCTATAAATACACTTGAGGGAACTATGGCACTAGTGTCATTGGAAGCTGTAACACATGGCGCTCCAAGAAGCAAAAGAAATATGGGAAGTACATAGATTTGCCTAATCTTCGTACTTCTGGCTCCGTTTGAGTTCCCGTGACTTTCAAATCAAATCAAATCAGTTTTTTTATTATTTCATAATACAATGTACAAAAAAGGATATACAGAAGGAAGTCCCATAGTATATACTGAAATGGGACCTACTATGAGATGTAAGAGGCCTATACGGTGCTACAGAACGGACACGTCCTTTGCTATCGGGGCTTGGCAGGCAGAAGAGAACTGGGAGTGGGGTTCCTAATTCACAGAAACATAGCTGGCAACATAGAGGAATACTATAGTATTAACAAAAGGGTGGTAGGTATCGTAATTAAACTGAATAAAAGATACAAGATGACGGTAGTACAGGTTACGCACCTACATCCAGCCATGATGACGCTTCAGTTGAAAGCTTCTATGAAGACGTGGAATCGGCAATGAGTAAGGTAAAAACACAGTATACTATAGTGATGGGCGACTTTAATGCAAAGGTAGGAAAGAAGCAGGCTGGAGACCAGGCAGTAGGAGATTATGGCATCGGTACTACAAACGCCAGAGGAGAGCTACTGGTAGAATTCACAGAACGCAATAATTTATGGATTTTGAATACCTTCTACCGAAAACGAGAAAACCGCAAGTGGACATGGAGGAGCCCCAATGGCGAAAATAAGAACGAAATAGACTTTATAATGAGAGCACACCCAGGAATCGTGCAGGATGTGGAAGTGGTTGGCAAGGTACGATGCAGTGACCATAGAATGGTACGGTCTCGAATTCGCCTAGACTTGAAGAAGGAACGACAGAAAGTGATACGCAAGAAGCCAATCAATGAGCTAGCACTGAGAGGGAAAGTAGAGGAATTCAGAGTGTCGTTGCAGAACAGGTACTCGGCTCTTAGTGAGGAAACCAACCTTAGCGTAGATACAATGAATGATAATCTGACGAGTATCATTACGGAGTGTGCAGTGGAAGTTGGAGGCAGGGTAGTTAGACAGGACACTGGCAAGCTTTCCCAGGAAACGAAGAACCTAATTAAGAAGCTTCAAATCATGAAAGTGTCAAGTACAACAGACAAAATAGAACTGGCAGAGCTTTCGAAGTTGATTAATAGACGTAAGGCATGCGATGTAAGAAGGTATAACATGGAGAGAATTGAACACGCTCTGAAAAACGAAGGAAGCGTCAAAGCAGTGAAGAGAAAACTTGGGATAGGCAAAAGTCGGATGTATGCACTAAGGGACAAAGAAGGCAAAATAACTACCAATATGGATAGGATAGTTAAAATAGCGGAGGAGTTTTACAGAGATCTGTACAGTAGCCAAGACAACCAAGACCTTAATACTATAAGAACTAGCAGTAACCCAGATGACACCCCACCAGTAATGATAGAAGAAGTCAGAAAAGCTTTGGAGAGCATGCAAAGAGGCAAAGCTGCTGGTGAGGATCAGGTAACATCAGATCTGCTGAAAGATGGAGGACAGATTGTGTTAGAAAAACTAGCTACCCTGTTTACGTGGTGTCTCCTGACGGGAAGAGTACCAAAGTCTTGGAAGAACGCTAACATCATCTCAATACATAAGAAAGGAGATGACAAGGACTTGAAGAATTACAGGCCGATCAGCTTGCTCTCTGTAGTATACAAGCTATTTACAAAGGTAATTGCTAACAGAATAAAGAAAACATTAGAATTCAATCAACCAAAGGAACAAGCAGGATTTTGAACAGGCTACTCAACAATTGACCACATTCATACTATCAATCAGGTAATAGAGAAATGCTCAGAGTATAACCAACCACTATACATAGCCTTCATAGATTACGAGAAGGCGTTTGATTCTGTAGAAATATCAGCCGTCATGCAGACACTCTGGAATCAGGGCGTAGATGAAGTATATATAAACATTCTGGAAGATATCTACAGGGGGTCAACTGCTACCATAGTGCTTCATAAAGAAAGCAACAGAATACCGATCAAGAAGGGTGTAAGGCAGGGGGACACAATCTCCCCAATGCTATTTACCGCGTGCTTACAGGAGGCTTTCAGACGCCTAGAATGAGAACAGTTAGGGATAAGAGTTAATGGAGAATACCTTAGTAATCTGCGCTTCGCCGATGACATTGCATTGCTGAGTAACTCAGGGGACGAATTGCAACTCATGATAACGGAGTTAGACAAGGAGAGCAGAAAGGTGGGTCTTAAAATTAATCTGCAGAAAACGAAAGTAATGTATAACAACCTCGGAAAGTAGCAGCGCTTCGAGATATAGGTAATAGTGCACTTGAAGTTGTAAAAGACTATGTCTACTTAGGGCAGGTAATAACCGCAGAGCCGAACCACGAGAGTGAAGTAACTAGAAGAATAAGAATGGCGGGATCACATTCGGCAAGCACTCTCAAATTATTACAGGTAGATTGCCACTATCCCTCAAGAGGAATGTATATAACAGCTGTATCTTGCCGGTACTTAGCTACGGAGCAGAAACCTGGAGACTTACAAAGAGGGTTCAGCTTAAATTGAGGACGACGCAGCGAGCAATGGAAAGAAAAATGGTAGGTGTAACATTAAGGGACAAGAAGAGAGCAGAGTGGATTAGGGGACAAACAGGGGTTAAGGATATCATAGTTGAAATAAAGAAGAGGAATTGGACATGGGCCAGGCATGTAGCGCGTAGACAGGATAACCGCTGGTCATTAAGGGTAACTAACTGGATTCCCAGAGAAGGGAAGCGGGTTAGGGGGAGACAGAAGGTTAGGTGGGCAGATGAGATTAAGAAGTTTGCGGGTATAAATTGGCAGCAGCAAGCACAGGACCGAGTTAACTGGCGGAACAAGGAAGAGGCCTTTGTCCTGCAGTGGACGTAGTCAGTCTGATGATGATGATGAAATGTAAGCATGAATATTTGATTGGCAATAACAGCGGTAAAAATAATAGATTACAAGGTTACATAAAATAAACTATAAATATAGTTAAATGACCATGCTAACATCGACTATATGCAATCGTAAATGCATAAGCTGTAAAGAAATGTGTATTCATCTATATAAATAGCATAACGTGATAAAGAAAAAAAAGGCAAGAGACTGAAGAAAAAATGACATGGTGAGGAAGAAACCAGTTAGGCAGAAGAGTGAGTGTCGCATAACAAAAATTTTTTAGCTCATGGCAAAATGTAGATGTGTTTTTTTTAATTTTTATTAAAAATGGCAATGTATTTCATAACAATATGGCTGCAAAGTGAACTGTCTGTTTGCTGTAATTAGTTTGTACTTTGAGCAGAATGAAGTTGTTATGCTGCGTGAAACGAGTTCGGTTAGTATTTAGTAAATATGATGAAGTAATAGATGATAATAATATTTGCTTATTAATTAGTTTAAAAAGAAAAGTGGCGAGATTGAAGTTTACCAGGGCGGCAACATCGAAAATTTTATTTTCTTGTAGCAACTGTTTAGTATTGTAGGTGGGTGGACTAAACGTCATTAATCGAATTGCATGTTTTGCCTGTTTCGTCACAAAAAATCAGCAAATGTTCAGCAGTTGAGCTTCATACCCTTACTCTTTTAGTCTTATCATTTGAAATCGAATCACAAAGTTCAAGATGGTTCGTTCTTTCTTTCGAAACAAAACCGAAACACGGCAATAAACGAAGCCACAGGTGTGATTCTTAGCCCGCAAGTACGAAGATTAGGCAAATCCGTGTACTACCCATCATTTCGATGGTCGCTTAACGATCGCAGCATTAGAGCTGCTCTAGATAGTTTTAGGAAACTCTATAGACAGAAATAAAAGCAGGCAGACAGACTGAAATTTCTGCGTTAAAGTATCCAAGGAAGACTATTATCTTTGAAAAATTACGGCAGCTTCGCACTAGTGTAGCTAGGTTGCTCTCTTTCTCTCCCTTTTTTTCTATTTCTTGCGTCTCTTTTTTATTGTTTCTTTTAATTGCTTTTTTGTCTATTGATTGTTTCTATTAACATGGATTTCTTTTTAGTTGTCACTTTTTCTATATTTTTTTCTGTTTCCACAATTTTTTTCACCCTATATTTTTCTCTTTTTTGTGTCTTCGTTTTTTTTTCTCTGTCCATCTACCATTCTCTCTATCTTTTTTTTGTGTGTCCGTTTTTTTCTCTGTCCATCTATGTTTACTTCTACTTCTTTTTCTCGCTCTCCGCCTTTTTATCTTTCTGTCTTCTCTGTTTTTTTATCCCTTTTGTTTCTTTCCATCTCTGTCCTAATGTTTCTGTCTTTCCATCTTTTTATGCCTTTATTCCTTTTATTTCTCTCCATCACGTATTTCTCCCTCTTTTTATTCTTTTTATTTTGCTTTCTGTATACCTTTATTTCTCTTTCTCTCTCTCACTCACGTTTTCTACGTGCCCCGCTTCGCAAAGCATACTTTTCGTTTAACGCTCGCATCTGCTGCACTCTGCTGCTCAATGACTGTTGCATATGCCCAGCTATGGAGCTTTGCACAAAAGAGCACAAGTTGGAAACAGTTTAAAAATAATAATAATAATAATAAAAGTTTTCTGGCTCATGCGCATGAAGCACGAGAAATTTAGTCCTACTTTCAAAACAACAAAGACGCCTTGAAAACAGTAAAAAAGCCGCATAGTTTACGACATTGCCCGTTACAGAAGTGTCTAACACGCGTGGAAGTTACGTGACATGTGAGCAGGACACTTTTCTGCTTCGATTAAATTTAGTACTTGACCCGAACTTTCAAGAAGCCACCACCCCTCATAACACCAGCGAGGTTACTGCACTGAACAATGGCTGACGGTGACATTTGCTATCCCCGCTAAAATTAATGCTTCGAAGTGCGACTGCGTGCAGTTAATCATTTCAACCACATACTTCACATGGGGCTATGGCTTTGCTATACTCCTTGCGAGTGGTGCTTCAAGGAAGAACAAAGGCTATCGCAATCAGTGTGTGTATACGAATCATTGTACAGATGGGATCCCAAGTTATCGCCCTTCTGGCGCCAGCAGGACTCATGTCATAGCTGCAAATATTCACAGTCTCGTGTACACGCGAATATATAAATATAATAGTTTTGATAGTTCTTACCACCCCTCATGCCAAATAAAGTAGTTGTAATAGCTCTGAGCACTCTTGATAGCACGCACATGCATAAGCTCGGATATTAAATTCAGAAAAAGCACGAAGATGTTCTTTCCGCCCTTGAACTGTCCCGTACGCTTGAAGGTTGCAAAGCAGCACTTCCATGACGCAAGCGTTTAAGCAGCGGACAGAAATAATAGCTAATTCCCTAAACTCTAAAATCCCGTCCAGTAGCACAATCACAAATCCCCCAAGGCCACCGAGAAGTCGGTCGTAGATCTTTTTTTTTTCTCCAGAACAGCACTTTATAGTAATAGCAATGAAACTTCATCCCAAATGCGCGCGCTTATGAAACTTTCACGTGACTTGCAGTTTGAACCGCAATTCAAGCAAGAACTCTGCATCTCCCACAGCCGGAGGTCGGCTGCCGTTGCGACACCAAACTGCAGCGGTACTCACAGGGGCAATCCTCTTTGGAAAGCACTAGGCCAGTGCTGCGATGTCATCATCCGTCCAGGCAATAATCATTAGAGTGCAAATAAGCTCCATGCCGCCATAACGTGGCTGCGTTCCGTCGTTTAACGCATCAAGACAGATGCTATATACCCCGTCTCTCAGAAGATTGATGTGTGGGAGTCATTCAGTGCTCTCCCTAAGTGGGGAAAGAAATTTCGGGACTGCCAATGTTTATTGCGGGTTTATAGAGCGATATGACAAATAGCCATGGTGTGGGGACTAAACAAGACCGATCTCGATGTGACCGCGAATAGTGGTGAAGCAGACGGGTTTCCGGGGCCATTGTGTCAATGCGCGAGGGGAAGAAAATAAACGAGCCCCCGCATAGAAACAAACCTGGCCCACAAATGAGGCCCAAACAATGCCGAGCCTCATCCCCAGAACTACCCGTCTACTCACCCCCCAGTGCGCCATATAAGTCGCACGATCCCGCGCGCAGCGTGTGGTATAAGGTACGCGAAGCTCCTTCCAAGCCCAGGAACATCCTTGGCGATGGATATGATAGTCTTTTCCGGGCAGTGGCCTCTTAGCTCGCCCTCATTCTCTCTAACTAAGGAAACCTCCCCTTCCCTCTATCACAATGTCCTTGTTTGTTGCGCTCAGATCACAGCCCTTCCGAGCCACCGGCTAGTTGACCACAGTGCCGACACCCTCCCCCCAGTCCTCTCCACTGTTGGCCCAGGCCTCTAGAATGAGGAAAGGGGGGTGTAAGAGAAGGAATACGCCATTACGACGGTGGTAGCTGCCAACTCGGGCCGCCTGACCCGCGAGGCATGGCTGCGCAGTTCTTCTTGGACCACCAGGCAGCGTCGTCCCTAATCCTATTAGAAGCTGCCAACGTTTGTCGGCCTCCAGGCATCCTCAAGGCTTCCCCACTCCCCTCGTTTTGTGGTGTTGCATGCATCTTTGGTCCGTGATGTTACGGCCATATGTTTTCTTCGTTCCACATCCACCCTTTCCTTGTATTTCTGTTTCGCCCTTCCTGAATTTCTGGGTCCCTCCTTTTTCTCCCAACCTTTCCAGAGAGAGCTCTATAGGGCACAGCAGAGATGCTAGAAATAGTCAGCGTGGAATTGCAAGTACCGGCTTCATGGGCTTGGTTCTGCCTCGAAGCTCCAGGCAACAACAATAAGAAGACGCGGGAGAGGCAAAAAAGAAGAAGAGCAGTGTGCGCCAGCCACGTGACAGGAAGTTTGTTGGAGACTCCTTCGTTGCGTGAATGGCCTGCTAGGCAGCTGTGCGGCTCTTCCGCGATGACTTTCCCGGTAGATGGTGGGACGTGGAGCGAATGGCTAGTGTCAATGGCAAATAAGTGGATACCGGCGAAGCTTGTTGCCTCTGTTGGAATCACCCCTTCACCTGTGGCAATGACTACACACTTGAATTAAGGACGGTGCAGTCTTTTTCATTGAGTGGTTAGAAGAAGAGCGGGTGCACGGGTGTCCGGGCCTAGCAGTGTGAACTATGTCGAAGACAATACAGTAGTACGAAAACCCACACACACTATTCCTTTTTATGTGAAGACAAGCTGTGTCCCCAAGTTATTGAAGACGAAAGATTGTTCAAATCAGGTGTGCATCGTGGTACAACTGAGCTCTATAGTACATGCTTCCATGCACAGATCATCGCTGAGACAGAAATGATTTAGTGACAAATGCAATTTGGGGGGCCGGCGCTCCTAACGAGGGGTCATTATTCGGAAACCAATCTTGGTTGCCTGACGTTGGCATGACTACACATACTTGCTGGCGATTTACAGGCCACGTTATCGCAAAAATATGATAGTTTCTTACACTGAAATTCGGAGGTTGATTTCTTTCTTATTTTTCATTTATAGTGTGTGCTGCCTTGACGGGGTCTACATCAACCAACATTCGACATTACCGCGTTGTCTGCCATAGTGGCTCAGTACTTACGAGTGCTCCGCTACGGACAAGGTCATCGTATTGGTTCCCCGTTGGCGGTAGTTAACGGTTAGTTGATGGTGGCATGCAGAAGCGACGCCGTAAAGTACGTTCTATTAGCGTCAAAGAACAAGGTGGCCAACACTGAACCACCCAATTTAACTTTGTTCAATGCGTTCAGTGCCCTGAATACAAAAACGACAGCGGTGGATGCGTTTTTATTCCTTCCAATACTCACGGTGCAGTTGGGCTGCCCTCTATTCCTCACGAATACGCGTTTCCCCTGTAGGAGTCGATCGTTGCCACCCTGTTTCATTTATTCCTTTATCTCCTGGCGTATTGCTTCCCTACCACCTTTGTTACTGCGACGCAAACAGATCAAATACTGCACGGTTCATGACTCGGCATCACATGCATTGACTTCAATGCGCGTATCTTATTTGAACCATCCGTAAGTGCGACGGATGTGGCTGTGACCAGAAACTCGCACTCATCATTAGTGATTGTCAGAGCATCAACGACTAGATGTAGGTGATATGTACAGTACTCACTTCGTCTTTGGTATAGCGACTCGTATGCGCAATTGCTCGAGGTAACCACGTTATGTCGCTACGAATCTGGCCTCTAAAGATAACATTGGCTCTGATCTGCGCATTTCAGTTGAAGGGCGCCGATATTATATAAGCGAACCGGAGATGGTGAACGCGAAAGCATGTGCGTTCATTATCATCATCATCAGCCTCACTACGTCCACTGCAAGACAAAGGCCTCTTCCATTTTCCACCAGTCAACTTGGTCCTGTGCTTGCTGCGGCCAATTTATACCCGCAAACTTCTTAATCTCATCTGCCCACCCAACCTTCGGTCTCCCCTAACCCGCTTGCTTTCTCTGGGAATCCAGTTAGTTACCCTTAATGACCCGGTTCTCCTGTCCGGTGTTATCCTGTCTACGCGCTACATGCCAAACCCTTGTCCATGTCCTCTTCTTGATTTCAACTATGATATTCTTCACCCCCGTTTGTTCCCTGATTCACTCTACTCTCATCTTGTCTCTTAAGGTTACACCTACAATTTTTCTTTCCATTGCTCGCTGCGTTGTCCTAAATTTAAGATGAGCCCTCTTTGTAAGTCCCCATGTTTCTGCTCCGTTGCTAAGTACTGGCAAGATGCAGTTGTTATATACCTTCATCTTGAGGGATAGTGGCAATCTACCTGTCATGATTTGAGAGTACTTGCCAAATGTGCTCCACCTCACTCTTATTCTTCTAGTTACTTCAATATCGTGGTTCGGCTCCGCGGTTATTACCTGTCCTAAGTAGACATAGTATTTTACAACTTCAAGTGCACTATTACCTATCTCGAAGCGCTGCTCTCTTCCGAGGTTGTTGTACATAACTTTCGTTTTCGGTAGATTAATTTGAAGACTTACCTTTCTGTTATCCTAGTCTAACTCTGTAATCATGAGTTACAATTCGTCCCCTGAGTTACTCAGCAATACAATGTCATCGGCGACACGTAGGTTCCTAAAGTACTCTCCATTAACTCTTATCCCTAACTGTTCCCATTCTAGGCCTCTGAAAACTTCCTGCAAGCACCTGGTAAAGAGCATTGGGGAGATTGTATCCCCCTGCGTTTTTTAGCCCTAAATTGTCCTGCCTCCATCCGCGAGTACTATTCAGTCCTGGACCAACTAGGTAAGTGGTCGCTGAAAGGATAAAAACCTTTAGGTTATTGCTGCCAGAGGCTCTTATGAAAAAGTAGTTATTCGCCCTACTCATTTCGTGACATATACGGGCCTTCATGATAAAAATTCGGCAGATCCCACGTACCTGGGAATCGACGTTATGTGAAGCATGTGGAGGGAAGGTCACCGTGTTGAGCGACGCGTCAGGAAATGACGCTAAATATATGTACAAATGTCGCACGCACAGACATATGTTGAAGAATTGCAGATGTTTATATAACCAGTTGTTTGCACCTCCGCAAAGATGCCAACTGGAACATGCGCGTTAGCAACACCAGGAGGGGATACGAAGCGCTCATGCTCGCGAAGATGCTGGCCCTGGACACTGCAACATAAGTCAACTTCAGCGCATGACAACTAGCCACAATTGACGCTAACCCGACGTGACGGCTGTGTCAAAAAAGTATATATGTTTCTGAAATAGGGGAGGCAGCACTGCAATAACTATTTACGTTTCACGAAGATTGGTGTCTATGCCCCGCCGCGGTGGTCTAGTGGCTAAGGTACTCGGCTGCTGACCCGCAGGTCGCGGGTTCGATTCCCGGCTGCGGCGGCTGCATTTCCGATGGAGGCGGAAATGTTGTAGGCCCGTGTACTCAGATTTGGGTGCACGTTAAAGAACCCCAGGTGGTCAATTTTTCCGGAGCCCTCCACTACGGCGTCTCTCATAATCAAATGGTGGTTTTGGGACGTTAAACCCCACAAATCAATCAATCAAGATTGGTGTCTATTCGAAAGTAGTTCCGAGACCTGGCGTAATTGTGTGGTAGAATGCTTGGCTGCCACGCAGAATGTTTGGGTTCGATTCCTGCTGGGACCACGAATTTTATAATTTGCATTCGTCGGGGGGTCAACGCTGCCTATGTCAGATTTTTCTTAACAGTGACATTTAATCTGTGCCTTCGTTGAATCGACGCTACCGATGTCGGGTATTGTTTAACGCTCACGCGTTAAAATTGCCCATGTGTGTTCTCGTCGTTCTAGGGTAGAAACTAAGTGCCAATTACCTGTGGCGAATACCCACCTGCCAGCGGCACATATTCGCCGATGAGTATGTGCCGCTGTCTGGTGGGAAGTGTTTGACGACGTACGCGACGGGATTGTGACATTATTCGTTGTCTTGAGGAGCGCGTCATATTGTCAAACCATCTTACCCTCCCATGCTAATTTTGCTTCACGCCAAGTTAAGAGAGTGACCACGAGAGCACCCAAACGTAAGTGGATAGATAGATAGATAGAATAGATAGATAGATAGATAGATAGATAGATAGATAGATAGATAGATAGATAGATAGATAGATAGATAGATAGATAGATAGATAGATAGATAGATAGATAGATAGATAGATAGATAGATAGATAGATAGATAGATAGATAGATAGATAGATAGATAGATAGATAGATAGATAGATAGATAGATAGATAGATAGATAGATAGATAGATAGATAGATAGATAGATAGATAGATAGATAGATAGATAGATAGATAGAAGATAGATAGACAGACAGACAGATAGATAGATAGATAGATAGATAGATAGATAGATAGATAGATAGATAGATAGATAGATAGATAGATAGATAGGATAGATAGATAGATAGATAGATAGATAGATAGATAGATAGATAGATAGATAGATAGATAGATAGATAGACAGACAGACAGACAGACAGACAGACAGACAGACAGACAGACAGACAGACAGATAGATAGATAGATAGATAGATAGATAGATAGATAGATAGATAGATAGATAGATAGATAGATAGATAGATAGATAGATAGATAGATAGTTGGATACGCTCAAAGTCACTGAAGTTCGCTAAGAAATGTTTCGCATTTAATATTTACAGCATGACCTGCTACAACCGACGACAGTGTCTCGAGGTTAAGAAGGGCGCGTGTTTCCGCAACCCGTATGGGAGCCACACGCACACTGGCGGGGAGAGGGAATAATAATGAAAGATTTGCTTCTCGTGATTGCTACTCGCGCGGTTTATAGAATGCAGTACCTCCCAAATTGGAGGCGGACGCTCTACCACTGAATCACCACTGCGGCTGAGTTCAGTGGACCCAGTTTGCATTGCTCACGTTCGTTCCGTCTCCTACCCTAGCCTCATTTTCACACCTGCTTATTTGCGTGGTTATTGCGTAGATATCTCTTAGCCTATTCTAGCTACATCTTCAGATGGATTTGTTCTTGGGCTAGTCGGTGCTTCCTCACACACTTTTTTGCGCTACATTATGATTTGACTAACTATATCTTGTTAATCTACTGAACTTTTCGTCAATACAACACAATACCATACGATACAATACAATGCATATTTATTTCCGCAAATACAAGAGTTCTGGGTGATACAACTGGCTAAAGACTGTTGAAAATACCATCTGTCAATCTCCACTATTATGAGACTAAGAGAATATATTGGCAGGATTCGCGACAATTTTCCATCGTACTGTATACTGCGCATGCACTGGAAAGACACCTGCGCGCATTTGTAATTTAGCAACTACTCAGATAAGCACAGACACTTATATTCTGGCTAATCCACAGAATATAATTTATATTTTGATGACATATTTTGGATGCGGATAACCAATTATATTTTGGATATCCGCAGCAGTAACATTATTATCGTCTTCAGTCAATCTATAGATAGCTTGCACTTGACGTCATGCTCGCAGCTCCACAACGTACTAGTTCACAAACAATCAAGGCGGACCCGTAGGTTGCGGGATCGAATCCGCTGCGTTTTCGATAGTGGCGGAAACGTTGCAGGCCCGTGTGCTCAAATTTGTGTGCAAATTAAAGAACCCCAGGTGGTTGAAATTTCCGGAGCCCTCCCCTACGGCGTCTCTCATAATCATATGGTGGTTTTGGGACGTTAAACACCACATATCAATCCAATGAACAATTAGGGTGGTCCTGAGGACGTGAGGCATGATAATCCCATCGCGCTTGAACTGCTTCAGTATGACAGCAATGCGGCCAGAATTTTATTTAACTATGTCCGTCAATAACGACAGAACTTGCAGGTGATATAGCGATAACATGAATGGATCACGTCACAAACCTTGCGTGTGCCATGCGGGTCACCGAGACGGCGGTTTGAGTTACGTCAGTGTAAGCCATCTACGCCCAGCGATTGCCAATTTTTATGTATGCACTCGCGTTCTAGCTCTCTTTGGCAATGGCAATAAGTAACAAAAGGCGAGAGCATCACGGTGAAAAAAACAACAACAAAACAACACGCTGTATGGTTTTTCCAAGAGGGAGTACGTTCACTTCTTTTGGAATCGCTCACGAAACGCAGCTCTCACGGAACAAATTGAACTATCCCGAGCCCTCGCAATAAAAATGCCTTGGGCTTAGGCGTAATCCGGGCACTTTTGCATGAAACCAGAACGGCAGGCGGTGCGTCGCAAAAACGTTCTCGGTGATTTACAGCGTCGGTTCAGTTTTTTTCAGTTTTTTTTTTTGCCGTTCAAGAAATAGAACCCTTTCACTATGTACATGACCTCGCTTGTCCGGCCACATCCACTGCTTGAAAGTTCTCTACTTGTTTTGCTTTGCTTTAAGCTAACTTCTTCCGGTTTGCTTGTTCTCGGCTTGAGGGGGTTTGCTTCAAGCCCATAACACGAGTGGAAGGAACAAAAACATTGTGCTCTCAGTTCGACGCGTATCGATAATTATTCATTGCTATAGATTCCTCACATTCATTTCGAGCAGCCATATGCGCCTTTTACAGCCCGTATTGGCAAGGACCAGTTTGTAAGATAAAGAATGTTTATGTAAAGGTAACGCATGTAAAAATATCACTTATCATTAGTAGAAATTAAAGTGTCGTTATTGAACAAACCATAAAAAATGCAGGATTTGATGTTTAACAGTTTTTTTTTTGTTTTACAAAAACGTCTTCATGAGAAAAAAAACATTTTGTGAGCTTAGAAATACCATTCGAAATCATAGGAAAATACACCTATTATATACAGTCCCATGAATGGTGGGTTAATTCAGCACCGGATGTTTCTTTAATAAGGTTAGCGCAAGACGTCTGGATGATCTCGTTCTGTGCGTCTCACCTCGGGCACTTTAAAACCTTTCGTTGTTGTTGTTTTTTTTTAAATCTTGTCAATATTGACAGGTGTCTAGAACGGTTAAGCATTCATTCATATTTCGTTTTCTCTGTTGTCTATCGGATGTCCGCTTCACGTCAGCGTTACACGCCAACTGTCTGGAGCCGCCTAATTCGTGCTTTTTCAAAAAAAAATCTACAATGAGCAAAAAACTAAACGAAAAAGATGGTCTGAGCTGACAATGTGTCACTCTACTTCATGAAATTTTACTTTTGCTCGTGCTGGAACTATATACTGGCTCAATAAAATTGATAAAATTTTCCAGATTGTTTTTGTTTCTGTATGGCCTAATAATAGTTTTCACTTTTCTTTTCAGCAAGTCGAACAAAAATTTAATAAAATTGTCTTTAGTACACTCGAACGTGTTAACGTTTAATACGCTGTAAACTTTGCTGTCTCTACAGCCACAAAAAAAAGCTCTATTTACACGATAATAATTTATTTCATGAAATTTCCCAAGCAGTCATATACAAGTTAAAATGTCGTCTGATACGTACATCTTTCATAATTATATTGATAAAATGAACATAAATGGCCCACGTGATTTCTTTGTAACGTACATAACAAAACATAACACACGTATAAGCACACAAACACCCAGGGTGCATAGACGCACACGACACGTGATGTAGCGATCTGTATGCCTAGGCATGCCGACATTTGTCCTTTGTTTTATGTGCGCTACAAGGAAACCTAGTGAGGGTGCGTTACCAGCTATATCCGACATCAAATCCCGCAAGTGACATTTAAATAATCTATTTTCATGCTCCGATAGACCATAAAAACCGTTCTGGTAAAGCTTACACGCCTAGCTAACAAAGTTTGTATATTTGTGCATGGCGCCTCTCATGTTCTCACGCAACTTTGCGGCACCACGTGCGCTTAGGAGCGGTTTGCAAGAAAAACAAACTGTTGTACAAAGATTTCACACACTTCTGTCTGTCACTACAGCAACTATAGATGTTATTTTACCATCTTTTTCACGTAGAACGTGCACGATGTTCGAACCATGACACAGAAACAGGATAATAGACCCCTTTCAGAGCACCAGAGCGTTACACCGTAACTAAACGCAATGAGAACTTTCAGAGCAACGTAATTCCCCGATGAGGTGGTGTATAGTGACTAAGGTACACTGCTGCTGACCCGCAGATCGCGGGATAGAATCCCGGCTGTGGTGGCTTCATTTTGATGGAGGCGGAAATGTTGTAGGCCCGTGTGCTCAAATTTGGGTGCACGTTAAAGAAGCCCAGGTGGCTGAAATTTCCGGAGCCCTCCACTACTGCGTCTCTCATATTCTAATGATCGTTTTGAGATGTTCAACCCCACATATCAATCAATCAATCAATCAATCAATCAATCAATATCGGAGTGACGTAAGCGTTTCCAGTTTTAAAAATCGACTGGCCTCATTGATCGATTGCTGGCGCATTAGACAGCCCCACGTGTTCTGCAGTAATAGCCCCTCCCTCCCTCATACGCGCTGACGCAGAGTGCGCCTCGCCTGCAGAAACGAAAACGTGTGGATTAAACATGATACTCACCGCATCCGCGCACAGTCGGAAGATGAGCGGCAACGATGAACACTTTGACGGCAAACGCACACGCACGGTAAAGCAAGCGCCTCGACCACGACGGCGTTGGTAAACGCACTGCACGCATCAAGAAGATCGGCTCGCGCGGCAGCAGACGATGCGTTCAAATGGCGGCGGCGTTTTCGCATCGCAGATAGCTGCACAAATGCGCGAGACTGGCGCATCAGAGTTGGATAGTCGAGCTGTTCGTCAAATCTGCCGTCTTTTCACTGATATGCATGCTTCTCGTCATAACTTGGTAAAATAGCTTCGCAGCGCCACTTTGGTTGATTTGTGGCGTTTTCACGTCCCGAAACCACCCTATGATTATGAGAGACGCCGTAGTGAAGGCCATAGGAAATTTCGACCACCTGGGGTTCTTTAACGTGCACCCGAATCTGAGCACACGGGCCTACAACATTACCGCCTCCATCGGAAATGCAGCCACCGCAGACGGAATTCAATCCCGCGACCTTCGGGTCAGCAGCCGAGTACCTTAGCCACTAGACCGCCGCGGTGGGGCCACAGCGCCACTTTGCGTTAAGGAAAAGTAGTGCGAAGGAGCCGTGACTTCTTCCCCCTTTCGTGAAATGAAAGAAAGGCGGCCTTGCGGTGGCACAGCTTGCCAATATTTATATTGGCATCGCACTTGTCCAGGCGAACGCCTTAGCTCTGTCACACTTAACGCAAAAAGTTACCGTCGTCATGAACGCTAAAAACGGAAGAAAATGACATGATCACACACTGTGAGTGGGTGACGTCACCATCTCATATCACTGCGTGTCCAGGTGATTTTGTCGTGACGTCATATATCACCTGTATATTTAACGCTACTGCGACGTTGCCGCAATGTCGGTGACGCTTACGGCGTTGCAATGACGTCACATAGCATAATGTCCCATGCTGACGTCAACACACGAATCATTGTATGTTCAAAGGGAGGCCGATCCCGGAGGCAGCGTAAAAGCAGTCAATGCACCGAGAGAGAGAGAGAGAGAGAGAAGCAGAAGGAATATGGAAAGGTAGGGGGTTGGACCACATCTGGACGAAAGGGAAATGAGAGTGCAAAGGAGAAAGAGAAGGAGAGACACATTGCGCGCTAAACATATAGTGCAGGAATGCACAGGTGGTCGCTCAGTGACCTTGCCTTCAAGAAATAGGCGTGTCTGGCTTTCCGGGTTGGTGTACTTGAAGCCCATGTACCCAAGATCATTCAGCTGCCGCAATGGTATGGCTGACTCATCCAAGTCCGTTAACTGCAACAGTGTAAAAACTTCTGACCCCGTATCGTGCCATTTTTCCCACCTTGAACAAGGTCGCCGGACTTTCTAGTGTATCTTGAGGAGACTGGATGATCGGCCTCTACTCAAAGAAAGGCAATGTGCAGAGAACTTGTTATGCTTCTACTCGTGGAGCCAGCTCAAAATAAAGTTAAATGAGAGAGAAGCTTTTGGGGGCAAGACAAGGGCACGATGAGGTAAGCTTTCGAGCACCGAGTTATTCAAAGGCGGCAACATCAGGAGTTGCTGTTACTAGCTCATGGTCACTGCAATACTACCATCCAATTCGCAGTTATGCTGTGCTCCTGCCAAGTGTCTATATTTACTGTAATTACTCATGTATACGTATTACGAGTGCCATTACGTTCCTGGTTCCTTTCAACCTCCTGCCTCACATACGCCCATATGGCAACAGTGGTTTTATTTTTCGTCAAGCTTTGTTTTACAGGCTCTTCATGTCGCATACGTTGCACCATTGCCTTACATAAACATGCAGGGTGGCAGAAAGAAGGCAAAATGGTTAGAGATTGAGGAGCAGTTAAACAAAGAACAGATAGGCGTGTATGCGGTTACAGAAACACACCTTAGAGACTTGGAAGAGCCACCACATATTGAAAATTATGTTTGGGAAGGGTGTAACAGGACCATATCGGAAAGGAAAGGTGGGGGTGTAGGAATGCTAATTCATCGCGGAGCCAAATGGGTTAGAGTGAAACAGACGTGTTCAGAGCACCTCTGGGTTCTGGGCACAGTAGGTGGAAAGGAAACGTGGCTAGGGGTAGCCTACTTGTGGACGGGGAATAACTGCAGAGAAAAGAATCAGGAGATAGTGGATTGCATGAGTGCGGATATTAAGGAATTTAGTAATGGGGCCGAAATCATCCTTCTAGGGGACATGAATGCCCACATACATGACCTTGACGGATATTCAGACACCAATGGGAAGTTATTACTAGATCTTTGCGAGCAACATAGTCTGGAGATAGTTAACACGGGGCCTAAATGTGACGGCCAGATCACATGGGAAGTCGGAAACAAGCAATCAAGTATTGATTATTGTCTCATGACTGAAGGAATTTACCACAAACTGACAGAAATGAGGATAGACGAGGAAGGCATTAACAGCTTGGGTAGTGATCATAAACGAATAACATTACAAATGGGATACGAAACTGAAAATATGAGCATGGAATCAAAGTCTGGCAGCTCGTATTTAAATGACAAACAAATAATAAATATAGCCGCAAGAGTCGAGGAAGAAGTAGGCGAAATACCAGGCAAGGACTGGGAGTATAGTGAGCTGTTACATCTAATGACGAAGGAGATAGGGAAAGAGAAGAAAACTGTATGCTGGAAAGGAAAAAGGAAGCCAGAAAGTTGGTGGAACAAGGAAATCCGGGAGGCGATCGAGAAGCGACGCGAAGCATCACGGGAGCATAGAAAGGCAAAAAGGGAGAAGGGGCCGCAGGACGAAGTAAAAAAAATATGGGAAATATATTTAGAGAAAAAATCCCTTGTACAGAAATTGGTAGAGGCAAAAATTAAAGGTGAAAGTGAACGCTGGATGACAGAGATACACGAAAAAAAGGAGGCCGCGCCTAGGATTTTTTGGAGCCACATAAAGGCGCTAGGTAGGAAGTCTGTCACAACGCAACAACATATTCTAGATGAAGGAGGAAATCAATTGGAAGGGTACGAAGCGCTAGGTTACATCCAAAAGGTAACAGCCGATTCGTTTCAAAAGAGCGTCCAGGGGATCTCCCCGGTGAGTAAAAGTGTGGCGGAGAAAGCAACAGAGGAAGAGCTAGTACTTGATAATTTCAACTGGAAAAAGGCCGAAGGAAAAATTCCAAAGCGCACTGCTGCGGGTTTAGATGGGATTCCCGTTAGCCTAATTAACGAACTAGGACATAACACTAAAGAAGCATTGTTAAAAGCAGTAGAAAAAAGCTTAAAGGACGGACAAATACCGGACAGTTGGCGACAAAGTAGAATGAACTTAATCTATAAAGGCAAGGGAGAAAAGGACAATATTCGCTCGTATAGACCACTAACCATTACATCGGTACTATACAGGTTGGCGATGCAAGTAGTAAAAATGAAAATAGAAACATGGGCCGAACATAACGATATTTTGGGAGAACTTCAGAACGGATTTCGAGTCGACAGGCGGTTAGACGATAACCTGTTTGTTCTCACTCAGTGTATAGAAATATCTAAAATAGAGAATAGCCCCTTGTACGTGGCTTTTCTAGACATCACTGGGGCATACGACAACGTTAATCAGGAAATTTTGTGGGATATATTGAAAGGAATGGGCATGGGCGACGACTGTATACAGCTTTTGAGGGAGATATACCGAGGAAATACAGCTTGCATAGAGTGGGAAGGAATGCGTAGCAAAGAGAACGTTGAGGTTAGCAAGGGTCTGAGACAGGGATGCCCTTTGTCTCCGCTGTTATTCATGCTGTACATGGTGAGTATGGAAAAAGCGCTAGAAGGTAGCAACATTGGTTTTAATCTGTCACACAAACAGGGCGGCATGATGATTGAGCAGAAGCTTCCAGGTTTATTTTATGCGGACGATATCGTCTTATTTGCGGACAGTCGAGATGATATACAGCAGCTGGCGAATATATGCGGAAGGGAAGGTGAAGCTCTTGGACTAGGATTCAGTGTAACGAAGTGTGGATTGATGGTATTCAATGATCCCTGTGATCAGACGGTGTCCATACAAGACCAAGAAATACCGAGGGTAAGTGAATACAAGTACCTTGGAGTATGGGTAAATGAGAGTGATAGATACATGGAGGTACAGGAAAAAGCCTCGACAGCAAAAGGAAAGAGGAATGCGGCAATAATGAAGCACAGAGCGTTGTGGGGATACAATAGGTATGAGGTGCTTCGAGGTCTGTGGAAGGGTGTAATGGTTCCAGGGCTTACTTTTGGGAACTCAGTGGTGTGCATGAGGGCAGAGGTGCAATCGGTAATGGATGTAAATCAAAGGACTGTGGGACGCCTCGCGTTGGGTGCTCACGGGAAGACGACAAACGAGGCTGTAAAGGGCGATATGGGGTGGGCAGGTTTTGAGGCGAGGGAAGCGCAGAGCAAAATAAGGTTCGAAGAAAGGCTAAGAAATATGAAGGAGAGTAGATGGGCAGAGAAGGTGTTCCGTTATTTGTATAGGAAGAGCGTGGACACACAGTGGAGAAAAAGAACTAGAAAACTCACTAGTAAATATACGGCTGGTATTGTAAGCCATATGTCAACAAAGAGCGTTAAGGGAAAAGTCAGGGAGGCGGAGAGGATTTACTGGATGGCAGCTATGGAGAAAAAACTGGCTTTGAGTAACTACCGAAAGGGCAAAAATGAAATAAGGAGGGAGGCATTTTACGATAATTCAAGGGGAAGCGCTTTACTGTTTGAAGCGAGATCGGGTTGCCTTAGAACGCGTAGTTATAAAGCAAGATTCAGTAAAGAAGAAGAACAATGCACATGCTGCGGGAAAGATAAGGAAACGGCGGAGCATGTTCTGATTGAATGTGGAGATATCCACCCAGGTGTACGTTTGGGCACGAGCCTACAGGAAGCCTTGGGTTTTAGGGACAACAATGGAAAGCCGAACACACCCGCGATTGAAATAAGTAAGAGACGGTTAGAGTATTGGTGGCAGAAAATTAGAGAGAAAGGACAAAAATAAATATTGGAAAAATAAAATATGGACAGTGTGCCGTAAATGGCAGAGAACGTAAGCTGAAAATTTACCTTTTTTTTCCATTAAGATAGAATTTATCGAAGTAGAGGCATTAGGCCAACATCAAAAAAGAAAAAAGGTTTTTTTTTTGTCGAGCCTGGTGGCATACTTGTCACCACCCCGTTATAAAGGGGACGCTCATAGCATCCATCCATCCATCCATCCATGCCTTCTATATTTTTCTTGCCGGCCGGATGAGCGCGAAACGCCCGTCATCTATGGCGGCGCCACCTACGTAGGGCTAATGGGGTTTGTACTTGGCCTTTCAGATCAGCAACTTTGGCGTTTGCTAATTTCAGATGCTATGCCTTGTATTGAAGGGGTTGCCTGCTGAATGAGCGCGAAACGGCCGTCATCTATGGCAGCGCCACTTACGTAGGGTTAATCATAATTAATTATAATTACGTTTACGCCTTCTTAAAACTTATTTACCTTACATTCGTTGCATATAAACTCCAAAAACGTAAAAATTTATTTGAAGACAACCCTACTTAAGTGGCACCATCATTGCAGTTCCGATGACGGCCGCTTTCCAAGTGACCGCTGATAATCAGGCAGGCAAGAGAAATCTAGGAAGCTGTGGTTGTACTCGCGCGACGTATGAGTAAGGTACAGTAGCATAACCATCAACAAGGTTACCTAAGTGATGTTTAAATTCCCGGAAAAGGGGAAAGGCTATGTGCGAGCGTTACATGGCATGCTGCCGCCTACGGAGGATCTTTACAACTTTCACATCAGTTCAAAAGGGACGTACAGAGTGCTGAACTTGTGAACATGTCAAGCAGTTATAGTTTGTAAATGTGCACTCCCAAATGTATCTTTATGTGTGGAAGCTTAATTCGATGCATCTTAAGCAATTTATTTTGAAATGATAATAAAAGTTACACGTATTTCCTGCTTTGCAAAACGTAAACAGTACAAGCACTGAATATTTTATTTGATAATTGAATACAATTTTTTTTCCGCCTTAATCGTTTCCGACTCGTATTTCAAAATAAAGGACTTGCCTAACCCTAGAAAAATTATCTTGTGGCGCCATCTCTTAACCTGTTTCCACTAGTTTTTGTTGTGTTTTAAGAAGTGGTAGTAATATTTACGTTTTCGGTCAAAGCAACGTTTCAGTCTCAGAGTACAAACTTTTTCTGATTTCACTAACTTCAAGAAATACAAACTTTTAAAATCACGAGTCCTAAGTATATTTCATAAATAAACTCACTTTCTTAAACTGCGTCTTTCTTGGACGGCCATAAATGCGGTAGACATGGGGCAATAGTATATTTAGCCTAATATGCAAATTTCATCTTATATGAGTGTCTCAATAGACGGAGTTCTCATAAATGTAATGCCGTCTGTTTCATTGCCATTTGTGAAAAAAAAGCAGCATGTTCTATTTACTGTTTAGGTGTATGTAGTTTTACAAAACCATAAAAACGACCTCCCATTGTAAAGCGCCGCTTCTATCTCCGTATTCAATTTCTGCATTAAAACTCAATGAGTTTTTTTTTTTCTGTTCCCATCTGTACGACTCCTCAAGTTGCACATAACTTTCTCCTGATATTCTTTAAAAACAAAACAAAAATGAATACAGGAATATTTTCTCTCTTGCCTTTTAGGCTTTCTAAAGGCGAGTATATTTGAGACTTTGAAAGGCGTGGTAGTAAACATCCTTATACGAAGATCTTATTTATTATAAAACAGTATTATTCAATTATTAATTATTATAACAGTTCTACAGAAAAGTTGAAAGTATGTATGTGCCAACAGAGCCTTATTTGAGCGAGTTTCGGTATCTGGATTTACCTCATTTTGAAAAAAAAAAGCTCCTTATACGTTTCATGCAAATGCTACGATGAACATAACGAGGACACGGAAAGTAACAAAAGTAGACTCCTTTTTTTCTTTTTTGAAACGTATTGTGTCTGAAGTGAAACTTTTTCAGGAAACAGCTTGCGTGGAGTTCTCATACGAAAGTCACGGGACAATAACGGTTATAAAGAACAGAAATTGGAATAATAGGTAAAATTTCGCTCATATTGCGGAGATATGGTTGAAATGAGGAATCCCGGTTCGTCTCTGCGTGCAGCGAGTTGTTTCTCCATACGTGCAACTGCACTTTCGTAAAGGCAACACCAGATGGCGCACATATTGAAACCCTTCCGAGAAGAAACGCATTTGTCCTTAATGACTCGCCATGTGCATCGTTCGCTGCATTGGAATGAGTCAACCTCCTACGAATTTAAATAATCGATATTGATAACAGAATACAGTCGCTTATAAACAAGAAATAAAAGGCGTCATTGGTCATAATGCACAGTGCGTTGCTGTTGTAGCTAGCTTGGAGAAAAAAAAACAATAATGATGTTGTGTGTAAAATATTCTGCTTCGACCGCAGCTGTCAATGGTATTTTCGATATTCACGTTTAATAATCGAAAAATAGTTGAGTGCAATTCCCTCAGCCGACTTTTATGCGTTCGTCTACGACTGCGGCTTGTGATATGAGAATCATATACGAGAATTTTCTGATAACCTTCAATTGATAGTAATAAACAAATTCAGTTACTGCATCTACGGCGCTCAATATGCACAAGCGGCTGTGAAACTTCAATACCTCGCCGAATTATTTATCTGATTCACCAAGCAACAGGCTGATGTTTGGTAGGGCCTTAAGGATCCTGGAAACTGCAGCGAGGGTCCCAGTGCAAACATTGAACAAAGTAATATAAATGTAATATTGAGAAATCTTAAGTACGCAATCCAGAATCTTTATAAGTCACACTGCCGTAACTGCGAGAAAGTATTGCGCTGTGGGTAACGTACGTACAGGAGGGAAAGGAAAATAAGAGAAAGGGAAGTTGCTCATACGCGCGTTCTGTTTGCTATCATACTACAGTGGGAAGGGAGTTCGTGACGAAATAAAAAAGAGGAGGGGGGACGTGCAATGAAGGTAGATAGAACGTGTCTGCCTGTCAACTACGCACCAAAAATCAATCGCATAGCCCTCTCGATCTTATTTAAGAGCAGTATAGCAGGAATATACAATGTGCTAACTATACTTTGCAACATCTTTACAACAAATGTTTTAATTAAAAAAGGACACAGCGAAGCGGAAGATATGGCATAGCTAGCTTTTCTGTGTTAACGTGTTACTATGGTACTTGTCCTGATAGCCCTATCAAGACAATAATTTCACGATCCCCTAACTGTTCTGCTTTTTCACCTTCAGTAACAAACATATCAAAAGCATCCCCACAATGCGTTTGAACCAACATTTTAAATGCCATATATATACCGTGCACAGATGAGACACTTCGGTTTAGTAAATGTAGAGAGACGCGCGCGCGCGCGCGCGCGTGTGTGCGTGTGCGTGTGCGTGCGCGCGCGCGCATGTGTGTGTGTTTGTGTGTGTGTGTTTTGTGTCGTCAGAACGGTGGAGCGCTGATACGCAACATTGGTAGTCGTCGTAAGTTTATTAATATCTCGTGGTAAGTTTATTAATATCTCCGCCAAATTGGTGCCTTGGGCCTACTACCCCCCCCCCCCCTGGAGGAGGACCGGAGGCCCCTCTTCTCACCACTTCAAGGGCTTGCTGGATGGCCCACAGTTGATCCCGGAGTTCGGAGCTGCGCAGCGTGGCTTTACACCGCACCGCAACTTCATCTGGGGAGAGTGCGTTTTCTTCTACTAAAACTTCACATTCCCAGAGAATGCGCCAAAGTCACGCGTGAGTCCAGCCGCACACTTTGCGAGTACGATCTGGATAGACATCTGGATATATTCTCTTAAAACGAATGGGGTTGGGGAAAGTCTGGGTCTGTAATTGTCTCCAATTTTACCACTTCGGATCTTTCTTGCAATACATTTCTCGCAAACTTTTTGCACATTCACGCGTAGAGGGGATCCCAGACTAAACGTCGCCGACGCAAGAAATACTTCCGGCGTGACTCAGCCACTCGTTGGCGCCCCCCGCTCGTCTGCAAGCGCCCTTCCTTCCGGGTGGAAATTGCCTCTTCCGGTCACAGTATGGCCAGCGGCGCCTCACTGAGTGCGATTCTTGATTGGCTGTAGCAATTAGGTTGCGGCGGCGGCGGCGTATCACCCGTTATTTTCACGTCGATATACCCAGTGTTCGTCCAAAAGAGAAAAACATAAATGTATGAAGGGGCATGAACTTTCAGTGAAGGGGAGAACATAGTTGATAATTTGGCGGGTCGAGACTCAGCACACCGCAAAATAAAACAAAACAAAAAGTTAATGCATAAAATAGGCGATGTGGCGAACTCTAGCTGGACCAGCTCCTCCTTCAACATGACGGGAAGTCGCGCCAATTCCAGTGCAGCGAAGAGACCCAAACGCACTCACAAAATAACGGTTCTTGTAAAGCGAGTGTATTGTTTTTTCGTTATTACTAGAACGTAATTGTTGCTAATATGACCGCTGCATAACATTCGTCACAAAATTTCCAGTTTTGCTTTTTCCTGAAATAAATGTATCGACGAAATAACAGAAAAAAGCAATCAGATGGCCAAGGAATGGATAAAAGACAAGAAAGCTCGAGTTATGAAGTATGACGTTTTATGCTCTAATATACACAACCTTTATTAAGCGACAGTAAACATCACAGTGTCAGCCTGTCTTATACACAAGTAATGAACATTTTGCGGAATTGAAAACATCGCCATGAGATAAATATCGCAGTTCTATTTCTTCATATTGGTTACTTGACCAGGTGGTGGTTTCTTGCGTGAAAAAATATTTTAGAAAGAACAAAATAAATTATCATAGTCTGTGCTCACCGTTGCTGGGTAGATATAAGCTGTCAATCGTTCATATTATTCATGTCATGACCAGGCAGACGTATTCGTCAAACCCTCTCACCCACGAAAGAATACAGACAGACATACAGATCTATCTATCTCTAGACAGACAGACAGACAGACAGACAGACAGACAGACAGACAGACAGACAGACAGACAGACAGACAGACAGACAGACAGACAGACAGACAGACAGATCTATCTATCTCTAGACAGACAGACAGACAGACATACAGATCTATCTATCTCTAGACAGACAGACAGACAGACAGACAGACAGACATACAGATCTATCTATCTCTAGACAGACAGACAGACATACAGATCTATCTATCTCTAGACAGACAGACAGACAGACAGACAGACATACAGATCTATCTATTTCTAGACAGACAGACAGACAGACAGACAGACAGACAGACAGACAGACAGACAGATCTATCTATCTCTAGACAGACAGACAGACAGACAGACAGACAGACAGACAGACAGACAGACAGACAGACAGACAGACAGACAGACAGACAGACAGACAGACAGAATCTATCTATCTCTAGACAGACAGACAGACAGACAGACAGACAGACAGACAGACAGACAGACAGACAGATCTATCTATCTCTAGACAGACAGACAGACATACAGATCTATCTATCTCTAGACAGACAGACAGACATACAGATCTATCTATCTCTAGACAGACAGACAGACATACAGATCTATCTATCTCTAGACAGACAGACAGACATACAAGCAGACAGACAGACAGACATACAGATCTATCTATCTCTAGACAGACAGACAGACAGACAGACAGACAGACAGACAGACATACAGATCTATCTATCTCTAGACAGACAGACAGACAGACAGACATACAGATCTATCTATCTCTAGACAGACAGACAGACAGACAGACAGACAGACAGACATACAGATCTATCTATCTCTAGACAGACAGACAGACAGACAGACAGACAGACAGACAGACATACAGATCTATCTATCTCTAGACAGACAGACAGACAGACAGACAGACAGACAGACAGACAGACAGACAGACAGACAGACAGACACAGAGACAGACAGACAGACACAGAGACAGACAGACAGACACAGAGACAGACAGACAGATAGATAGATAGATAGATAGATAGATAGATAGATAGATAGATAGATAGATAGATAGATAGATAGATAGATAGATAGATAGATAGATAGATAGATAGATAGATAGACAGACACAGAGACAAACAGACAGACACAGAGACAAACAGACAGACACAGAGACAGACAGACACAGACACAGAGACCGATAGATAGACAGACAGACAGACAGACAGACAGACACAGACACAGACACAGACACAGATAGACAGACAGACAGACAGACAGACAGACAGACAGACAGACAGACAGACAGACAGACAGACAGACAGACAGACAGACAGATAGATAGATAGATAGATAGATAGATAGACAGACAGACTAGATAGATAGATAGATAGATAGATAGATAGATAGATAGATAGATAGATAGATAGATAGATAGATAGATAGATAGATAGATAGATAGATAGATAGATAGATAGATAGATAGATAGATAGATAGATAGATAGATAGATAGATAGATAGATAGATAGATAGATATTCTTAAAGTGCCTGCAAATTTTTCGCTTTTAAAATGTATGAAACGTCGTTTTCTCAGAAAGATAGGCTGAAGAACAATGCACATTTGTTAGAATTTCGACAGCGAATAATTCAAAACAGGCGTCAACCCCAATATTTCTGCGGATTTGGTATGCATTGCAAGCTTACTGCCTACGTCTTGTAAATCGCAACAGGTGTACCAACGTAATTTCTAAAACAGTGTCAGAAAAAACTTGTTATCGTTTAGTTATGCGTTTCTCATTAAACGCTGACGTTATATTCAGCTTTTTTGGTTCAAAGATTAGAATTGTGCTATCCACCAGTGCCAATATTCGTCCACATGGTAAAATACTACACAATTTAAAAAAAAAACACTTAATGTTGACGTTTGACTTGAAGTGCAACACGTACGCGGCAAAGGCCCGTATGAATATCGCTATGCCCTCAAGCAATCGACGCTAGATCACGTCTTCGTCTCGCATATTAGACGATTTTTTTTCATGTCACCAAATTAGTATCGTGCTTCATAAACTGACCACAGCTGCAGGTCTACAACGTCTGCACGTCCGAGGAATTTCGATTTCATAAGTGCTGGCCATATACTCTCAAAAAAAGTTAGTAATCACTTAGTAAACGCGTGTGTTTACAAATTTCTAGAGCATTTTACTATCTTCGCGGCGAACTTTTACTAGCTACCAGCTAGTACAGCTAGTAATTTTAGCCGATACTAACCAGGGAACCTCTCTTAGTGTTTTTAACTAAGCAACTACTGAGCCACCTACGTTGCCAGATCGGTCGTAGATGCCGCAGCGCATTTTGCCGTAATAGCGACATCGTAAGCAAAATTCAGGCAAGCTTTAATTTTATTGACTACCTTGCAATAAAAGTTGTGTGCTACGTGATGGTACACACATAGGTAGATATAAGGACACATGATGATGCATAGAAAACAACAATTATCTTATAAATTCTGTGACCGCTAACCAGTTCGCGGCATGCGGTCTCAAAGCAGGGGTATATATAACCTCCAAGCTGCTGCTGCAGAAGATATCTGCTATGTCGAATTCCTGAAGATTTACTTGTGCATGTGTTCTCGTGATCCGACTATGAGTTGTCATACTCGTATGAGCATATAATCATGTGAGTATGAGAATCATATGATCATGTTGACTCATACGATCATAACATGTGCTCATATGAGTCCATTGAGCATATGAGATTCACATATGTGAATCTGATTTGATCATATGATCATGTCAATTCTCTATAAGTATGTTGCTGTGATGCGCACTTACCCCAGTGTAGTTACGTGGCGTAATTCAAAGCCAATAATAAGTTATGAGGGCCATGTCAATTCGTTTTTTATCCTATACTTTTGTAATAGAATCATAATATTATGGCCACGCGCACCAACATTTAACAAAATAGGCGTACATCTCAATTCAGTTCATGGTTAGTTTGTTACTAACAAATTAGTAATGAAATAACTGCTTGAGTCAGCACTATTTACTTACTAACTAGGTAGTAATTTTAACTACCCAACGACGTAGTGCTTTCACCTAGCCTGTTAGTATATGGGCTAGTGTTTGTTACGAGCCCAACGAGGTAGTGCCTTTTTCTAGGGTTATTTTTACTAGCTGCATTTACTAGCTCGTTAGTGGATTCTGTGACAAGTAACGGGCTAGTACTTAGTGAATATACCGACCTTTTTTCTAAGAGTGTACGAGTTCCTTCGTCACTGATAATGGCATACACAGACAGCCCTTATACCAAGAATGTATGCCGATAGTAATTTGACGTTGATTAACTATTTCAACTTTCTTTTCCAACGTTCGCCTATCTTCGCTTTTCACCGTCGAGTATCTACTGAGACGTATGGAATCAAATTTTATTTCGTTGCACACTTACAATCTGTACTGTAAAACCCGAATGAGTCCACTATATCAACCTCTTAATCAAGATCGCTACAGCCATATACATGCGCCACAGCGTGAATTGCGTCGTGTTCGTTATACAAACACGAGTCGAGACGTTAATGACGACGTCAAAGCTGACGTGCAATTGCTTTCTTTATCCCCCCCCCCCTTTTTTTTTCTCATTTTTGTGCAGCCGTAATCGTGCCGGAAGCGACCCCCGAGGCGAGCTCCGTACACTTGGGACAAGCCTGGATGCGTGGCTGCGTTTTGTTCGAGGGCTGCCACAGATTCCTCCCTTCTGCTCGCCGCTTAGGGAGCGAGCCGTGTAATTAAGATCCGAACCAACGATGCGTTCATGTGTGACTCTCTCGAGAACGAAGTGCCTAAGAAAGCCGGTCATGAAAAGAAAAAAAAAAGTACCGCTTATGGGAAGAGTAGGAAAGGAAGAATAAAAGAAAGTTTTCCCCGAAATGCGGCGGCAAGACGAGAAAGACGCGGCATTTGACGGGATGAAGAAGCGAAACCTTCGAATCAGATGCACTGACCGTGTTTGGCAGACACCGCTTGTATTTTCGCTGATTCCCCCGGGGATATCACGCTTCCCGCGGCTCAACATGTTCGATGCCTGTTCGTTATTGTTACGCAATCGGCAATAAACGAAGCCAGTTTCGAAGGCATTCAAGGACTCGAAAGCCCTTAAGATGCATGCGAGGGGCTTCGCGAGTGCATGGAAGTTCGGCCGCTTGAAGCAGGGTCTGGTGTGCTTACGTCAGGCTGATGGCGTCACTACACTTTTCTGACTTCAGAGCGTCTTTGTTTTCGACATGTATGCATCGTTTAGTTAATGTAAAAACTGGCATCGTGTCCAACATTATACTTGAAAAGAGTTTATAAGACTGCTCTGTTCATTATACACCATTGAACAGTGTAATTGCGCGAGTCTCCGCACCAGCGACCCGACAAGGTGGTCTGGCTGTTGTGGTGTTAGACTACTTAGACTAGTGACGTTAGATAAAATCCTGGCCTAAACGAGTGAATTTCGGTGGTGACGAAATGCAAGAAGCCCACGAGCTTAAATTTCGGTGCACGTGAAAGAGCCCCGGTGGTCGAAATTACCGGAGCTCTAGAGCTCACTAATCATTTCTTCCTGTTTAGGAGGGTATTCCCTCACCTCACAAAAATCTCACTACTCACTAAGTGCCCTAAGCACTTATTAGTTAGGGCTATTGCAAACCCACATTTACCTTACTTTGAAAGTGCTACACATCATTTACCCTGACCTATACACAAATGATATTTGCCCACATTATGGGGAAATAGCTTCGCTAGAACGTATGCTCTGGCCGTGTGCTAAATTTGCTCATTTACCGAACATCACCTATGCAAGGTGTTAGGTGGCAATCCACAGCTCGTTCTTAGAAGATCACCCCTGAACTGTCCACCAAGTCCGTTAGGTGGCTGACGGGCTCAGAATCACAGTCCCCACGTATAGAGCGGCCCGCGACACAGTGATCTGTGTTTTGGAGCACGCAGTAAATGTTTATTCAATTCAATCCTTCCAATATGACGCGTCTGACAACCATGGTTTTAGCACGTAAAAAACCCCAAAATTATTGTAATTATCCCAGCTGGCTCTGCAGTCACATTTCCACGGTGGCTGCCGTCATTCCGTGACAGCTCTCCAGACGTCACGCCTGCTAGGTAGGTTTAGCACGACATAGCGTCAATAATGCACTCAAATTCGTGAATATAAACGTATAGCACGCTCACAGCAACACGTGCCACCCGCCACCCCTTCAAGCATCTACGTATATACTGTTCATTTCAGGGCACGCAGTGCGTAACTGCAAAGGCAGGACAGCCCGCGGCATTAATTAATGAAAGGCTCTCGAATCCACCACGAAGGCACGGGGGCTCAGCTTTCACTGTCAGATTACTCGCGTCCCGGGTTGAAAGTTCTTGAGTGGGCAGCGTGTGACCTTAAGCGTTCTTATTGTCCGCCCAGCGTCATTGTGAGCCATCGCGGAACCCCGAAGGTGTGCACGATTGTTCTCTCTCCCTCAAGAGCAAGCTGTCACTGTAAAGCATCTGGACGAATGACAGCTACCAAAGTAAGGGTATAAATACTCCGAGTTCTGTTGTTCGGTGACTCAGAACCCGTCAGAAGCTTAAGTGTCACGCAGTTGTCGTGGTTTGGGAGTTTCAGAGGTTTCTTTGAAGTCCCCCTCCTTTCCCCCTCCATTCCCGAAAATGCAGTGCAGTATTTACGTTACAATACTTGTTAAACAGCGGGCGAGGTTGTCGCCTGCTGAGCGCGAGGAGGCTTGTCGCAGCCAGGCTGACAACGCAACTGGCTAATCTGATTACAACGAGCCCACGTATTGTTACTTCCACCTTCTCACCCTAGCCTGTTCATCGTAGTTCGCTTGCCACCTCGGGGTCGAGTCACTTGAGTTGCAATCGCCAGAGCAACGCCGCAGCAAAAGAAAGGCGAACATATGCCGCGCGAAGAATCGCCGGTCGCTACAGTTGAAAACACAGGGCCCTCTTCGCTTCCACTCTCTGTCTCACGTTATCGCACCATTTAGTTTGCTGTCTTTCTTAAAAGTTGGACGCTTCGCTTTTATTTACTCCCTTGCGAACTCGCCTCTGTTCGTTTCCTCAGACTTCAGACTAAGTCTGCGGATCCGTGTGTTTTCCTCGCAACTGTCACAAGGATGAAGAAGGTGGGAAAACGGTGAGCCGGGAGGAAAACGTCTCCCTTTGTGCACTTCTTTACAGCTCTTGTACTCTCAGAACAGCGCCGGAGGCGCTACGTGGCGCTCTTGTAAGGCTGACAGGTTTCGCCTTGGATTTCCAAAGGACTATCCAAGACAGCTGCACTTGTCTGTATGTGAATGTGCGTGTGTGTGAACGCGTGTAATTATGTGTGCGCGTATACAGTAAGCATGTACACTTGCGTCTAAGTAGTCACTGTGAAAACAGAGATATGCAGAATAAGGCGGGTCTTCGTTTGCCAGCTTGGGCGTACACTGTGCACTTCAAAAAAAGTAAGGCTGGAAGCTTCTTTCTCATATCCAATGAAAGCACTGTTTTCTCGCAATAATTTACTCAATTATCGTCTCGGTTCTCCGCGGAGTTTGAACACACGTTTTCCTCCGAGGTTCAAACGACACAAGGAACCCAGAGCTCGAGGTAACTTGCTAATGATATTTTGCCACTCGAGACACAGCCTGCGTTTAACCAGATTATCGCACAAAAACAAAAGGTACATCAGTGGTTGTTTGCAGACAAATCACTCGTGTTATGTCAGCCACCTGTCGCACTCGCTCCTTCTTATTCCCTTAATTAGGTGATAATAAACACCACCTCCAAGTTATTTCTAACGCCAAATGTTATTGCCGCGTATAAACTATAGCTCCAGTTTGTACGGCAACTCCATTGAGCGGCCCTATAAATTGTCGCCTAACCAATCACATCTAGGACCCTCGCAGAAGAACTGTGGCAAACATGTAAAGCAGAACAAACCCTTGAAAGGCAACGTACGTCCGTTCATCCATCAGTACGTCCTCTATACTAGTTGGCGACTTCAACGTAGGCATTATAGACCTTAGGACCTAGTTTGCCCACTCTTTATGATTCGCTTCGTGGAAGTGCGTGCATGTTTTTAAATATTAAATACTGTAGCCCACAATAGGCAATATGGCAGGAGCGGTGACAACACATCTTCATTTCAGAAAGAAAAGCAGTTATTGGCAACGCGAGAACGATTCCGGGCATGCAGTCCGATACTTTCCCATAGGTGCGGCCGTCTCATCCGCCAATACCACAGTCCGTGGCACAGCGGCATTGACTCAATCTAGTGCTTAAGACCTCAGGCATGCCTCACAAAAAAAAGGAATTCTTTGCAACATCGACGGCACTTATCTATAACACCTGAACGCCTCTAGTGTTACTACGATTTGTCAGGCGCGAAGCACCCCAGAAGCTATATGCTAGTCAGCGTTTCCCATCGCTACGGTGTGTCCTGCGTACACACCGTGGGTGCGCGAAGCAATGGGTATGCGCCACATTTAGTAAATAAATGTGCCACCAGTCCACTAAAATTGAAGGAGGCAACAGTTAGCGCAACTCGCCTTAGGGACCTGAAAGTGGGCCTGCCGGGGAAAAGCAGAAGAAGCCCCACGACCATTTTAGATCAGCTGCGTTCCGATTCAGTTTTCAATCCACGATAGTAGAGAGTAAACACTCTTCCCTGAAAGCCAAGATTCAGGCTTACATCCACTATATAGTGCCTCATGAAAGAAAACTTTCTCGAAACACTGCATTTTTCGCCCCTTCCCAGGCTTCACGCTGTTGGAGTTTAAACACACTTCCCTACGTGCTTCGCCCTTCCCCATTTTTTCATGATTCCACAAGCCTGTGAGAACGTTACTCTCTCGTTCATGGTGTAACTGCGAAGAGGGAAGCACAAACAGGCGCGCTCTGCAAATACCGTGAATCAGTACCAACTGGCCCAACTTACCCTCTTTCTTCTTTTGTTTTGATTCTACATTAAGTTTAGCAGCTCCGATACAGAGTACCAGAAACGCCTCTCTCAGCCTCCCCACCATTTTTTTTCTTCATCAGCAAAGTCGGGCTGGTATATCGTCTAACCCGGAGTGTATATATATATATATATATATATATATATATATATATATATAGGCAGGCATGGTGGTTGAGTGGCCGTAGCGTTGCATATAGTCTAGTAGATCCTCCGTGAGTGGTCACAACGTGGTTTATTTCGACGTTTCGGCCTAGACTGATGAAGGCCAGACTCTAGGCCGAAACGTCGAAATAAACCACGTTGTGACCGCTCACGGAGGATCTACTAGACTATATATATATATATATATATACCAGTAGATAAAGGGTCCCAAACTGAGCTCAGCTAGCAGGCCGCAGTCACGAAATTTACGCCCACACGGGCCGAGACGGTTTGAAAAAAGTACACGAGTGGACGGAGAGGGAGGTGGAGGTTGTGCGGTTGCGTGGAGTTCACAAGTTGTCGGTAAGCGTTGACATTAAAAAAAAAAAAAAACTTACCCGTATCTCACACAGCCCAATACTTATGGATATTTGGTGCCAGGATTCTAGCAGCATGTCGGCATCAATCCACAAAATAACGAAAATGTGGACGCCGATATTGAAATACTGAATAGCTGTTTCACGGGCACGTATCGAGACATGGTGACCGCAGGGCGCGCCTATCGAAAACAATGCTTCAATACTCTTTACTTTTTATTCTGGCATGTTACGGTTACATGCCACCGAGATCAGGCAAGAGGAAACAGACGTAACAGATTCCTGACTAGGCTAGTCATTCCTGTGTAGCTCACGAACATATATACCTACTAAGAAAATAACAAAATGTGGCACAAAAACAGTTCCGTGCGCTCTGTTGGTCGCAAGCCAGAGATCGCAAGTTGGTCGCAAGCCAGAACCACGTGTTTGAGACCCCTACCATAGATGATTTGAAAACCGCCTCGCGTCAAAACACGGCAACAACTGCACGCGAACAAAGGAACGCGTCTTCGCGGCTCAATACAACGCCCGCATGTCTGTCCTCGCAACATATATTATGAAATTATGTTGAGAAAACAGCATACTCCATTAATCCAGCAACATATGATAATCTGTGAGCTAACAGGAAACGGTTCATACATGAGGGTTAGGGTACACAAACTACCGTGTTTTAACGATTTCTCCGCATGTCAGGGTGCAGCGCAATAAAGCAAATTCCAGACACATAGTGATATGAGGCTTTACGCAATACTTGCGCTGGCATTAGGCACCAATGCTGATAGCATTTTGGAAACGGTATATCGTCCACATATGAGCGTTGCATGCACGTGAACCTGCATTGTGCTCGCTTCTTATCCATTCCTGTGAACAAATGACGTCATTATTATATATAAGTGCGTAATATTACATTGTTTGTCTGCCATTGTGCTCGTTTACCCATTGTGAAACGATACGTCGTCCAAGTTTGACGATGCGAGGTTTCGCCAAACATCGTGGACATTAAACTGGCGTTTGATGTGTATCGAAGCTTGAGATAAGCCTGTGATAAGCGAATCGGATTAATGTGCCGTTTTATAAATCAATATAAATGCACCAGCACTACTGTCCCGACAACGTCTGTTTGCACTCGCCCCACACAACTCCGTTAACGTTGCACGAAAAATTACTTGTTTATTTATTTGTTTCATGCACCTTTTTTGCCCCAGTTATTTATAGGGCCTTTACTTCCTCGATTACTTTGTTTTAAATGCGAAGCATTTCTTAGCGAACTTCGGCGACTTTGAACGTATCTATCTATCTATCTATCTATCTATCTATCTATCTATCTATCTATCTATCTATCTATCTATCTATCTATCTATCTATCTATCTATCTATCTATCTATCTATCTATCTATCTATCTATCTATCTATCTATCTATCTATCTATCTATCTATCTATCTATCTATCTATCTATCTAGCCGCTTAGGTGTAGATGCTCTTGTGGTCACCCCCTTAACTTGGCGTGAAAAAAATTAGCATGGGAGGGTAAGATGGTTTGACGAATATGACGCGCTGGTCAAGACATGAATAATGTCACAATCCCGTCGCGTACGTCGTCAAACACTTCCCGCCAGACAGTGGCACATACCCACGGGCGGGTATGTGCCGCTAGTATTCAGGCATGTGCTACAGGTGATTGACACACTCTACCCAAGAACGACTAGAGCACACGAGGGCAATGTTAACGCGCAAACAACTGGTTATATAAACATGTGTAACTCTTCAACATATGCCTGTGCGTGCAACATTTGTACATATATGTAGCACCATTTTATGACGTGTCGTTCAATAAAAAAAATTGCATTGCAAACGGAGTCATACCCATATTCACACTTCATCCACGCCAAATACCCGGAACTCTACGATAATGATATATGAGACCAATGCAAACTCACCCCGACTACGCTTAGACACATGCTCTGGGAGTGCACTACAATGTATAACGACGCTAACCCCGATGCTACTTCGGGGAAGTGGGTGGCTGCCTTGCATACCTCCAGCCTAGCCGACCAGAAATGGCCAGTCCAGCAAGCCCACAATGCGGCTGTTAGGCTATAGGCCTCTCGTACCCAACGTGGGAGCCCTGAGCGTGTTCGCGTGTTTCTTGCAGGGCATTAATAAATTCTATTCCATTTAACACGGTCACCTTCTGTCCACATGCTTTGCGTAAAATTGATTTCCAGATACGTGGGATCTGCCGACTTTTTTTTATTTCCAAAACAAGGTGCTTTCAAACCCATTGTAGAGGCTTTTTGTACACTGTCCACGACATCACTTTGCGCTGAATTTCGTTGTTGATAATAAACTAAAACTGAAGCTGGTTAGTCGGTCCACTTTTCTATAAGGTGCTTTCTCTCCCTCTTTATCGCATACCTTTACTTCGCCTGTGAGCTTTATAGTTGGAGGTTTACAGCAGTAACCACTTTGAAGCAGATACCGTCAAGCACATTTTTTTTTGTGGAACATAGTACACAGTCCCAAGTCCTTACCTAAACCAGTCAAAGCTGCCCACTGTCCCCACTTCTATTTTCTGCTATATGATGTCACTGCGCAAGTGGCAAGGCAAACAAAAAGCTTTTAAATTTGATTTTAGTGAAGAAACTAGTTAAATTCAAATTACAGCGGTATACAATGGTCATTTTCAATAGGAAGTTTTTTTTAACAACCACAGGACACGTAAAAATCGAACGCACACAGCCTTTCGTGCGTTCGATCTCGGTGTGTCGTGTTGTTTCTCGCACTGTTTTCTAATCAAGTCGCATATAATACTAGTGTGTTTCAAGCTAGGCATCATCGTTAAATGGTTTGTCTGATTTCTTAAATCGCGCTAATATTGAAAGGCGTACCTGATGCTTCAACATTCATACCTATTTTTTTCTGCTCTCCATCAAATGTCTGCTTCACGTCAGCGTACATTCCAAACTGTCTGCAGCCACATCGTTCGCACTCTTCATGGGCTAAAATACGAGTAAAAAAACGAATCTAAGCTGACTGTGCGTCATCCTATACGACACGACATTTCACATTTTCTCGTGTCGCACATAAAGACTCAATAAATTTTTATGGGCATATTACTCAGCACATCCGTAGTGCGCTAAGATTATAAAAACATTTTTTATACTTCCTCGGGTACACAAATATTTATTTTGTTTTTAGACATGAAATTTCGAAAACAACTGAAAAATGACGCTAGGTGCCCTTCGCAACGATCACATATAGAGTTGAGGCGAGATTTCTGGTATGTCTCCATAATAGCCTCGACGTGAATGGAGCCAGCCCTTGACGTCAGCGGAAGAATGAAATGCGAAAGGGAACTTTCTTTCTTGTTGCCTACAGGAGTTTCGAAGTTTGTTAGACTAATCAATTCCGTTCCCGTTCGCGAATCTTCATAATTTTTTGATTCCATCCTAGTATTCAACACTATACAAACACGCCAGCACCAATGAACGCCAACTGAGAAGCGTTGCAGGGTCCACTTAAAAATTTCACTTGTTGAAGCGTGAGAAAAGGCAGTGATAACCAGATCGATTTGGTGCCACTTCTAACTGGAAGTGACTTTCCTTGAGAAAAAAAAAAGAAGCCCCGCCGCGGTAGTCTAGTGACTAGGGTACTCGGCTGCTGACCCGCAGGTCGCGGGATCAAATCCCGGCTTCAGTGGCTGCATTTTCGATGGAGGCGAAAATGCTGTAGGCATGTGTGGTCACATTTGGGTGCACGTTAAAGAAGAACCCCAGGTAGAAGAAATTTCAGAAGCCCTCCACTACGGCGTCTCTCACAAACATATGGTGGTTTCGGGACCTTAAACCCTACATATCAATCAATTCTTTGGAAAAAGTTTGTTCAAAATAGCCAAGCCGTGTTCAGCAGAACTCCAACCCTCGTGCGCCGTCAGCATTACATGGAAAGCAGTGGGTGGCAAAGGGAACCGCGCACGGTCCGACTTCTTCCCACAGCTGCCTTTCCCCGCCCCACTTGGCCGAGTGAGCTTCCACAGCCACCCATCAGTTACCTGTGACTCTGTCAAGGAAATGAGGGAGGAGGAGGGATATGATCAGAGGCCGAGTCTTCAGCCAAGCTGGATTACACAGGCATCTCCAACGCCTGCTATGTGCTGGTGATAGTAAGGAAGGTGATAATCAGATAATGTGTCCAGAAAGGGCTTTCGCGTTCATTGCAACAGCAGTGCAGAGCATAAACATCGGTCGTGGGTAATCTGATCGTCTGCAAAGTGTGTCGCCTTTTAAGCTTTACGCAAGTCCGATCGAACCTTTCAGAGTCATCTCGGCAGCTCGCATTAGATCATTAGAACAAACTCGGCTGCTCCCAGCATGCGCTTTATCTTAATAGAACAGTCTTCAACAATCGTGAAGTTTTCCTAACATTATGGCACTGCTTGCTTCAAGTGGTGTGGTGACCCGCAGGTCGCGGGATCGAATCTCGGCTGCGGCGGCGGCATCTCCGATGGAGTCGGAAATGTTGTAGGCCCATGTGCTCTGATTTGGGTGCACGTTAAAGAGCCCCAGGTGGTCGAAATTTCCGGAGCCCTCCACTACGGCGTCTCTCATAATCATATGGTGGTTTTGGGACGTTAAACCGCACATATCAATCAATCAATGCTTCAAGTGGTGACTACACGCGTAACAGTCTGGATACATAAAAAATCAGTAAACATTGTGAGTGGCGCTATCGCTAATTTGGACGGCGGTGAGTGCTGCGTGCAGGGTGCACATCCGCGTAGAAAACGCACGGATTTTGTTCGCTCGTAACGGTTCGGCCATTCACTTACGCAAGCTCCATTGGCGCAGCAGATCGACTGGCTTTGGCTACAACGCCGGTTACCCGAAGTTCCAACATCTCAGGACATTTTCACGCGTTGTGCGCGGCAAAGTACAGGCAGCCGATCGGACCACAACAAACCATTTCCGGAAACAGCAAGTTAGTGCTTCAATTATAAAGCGTGACGCTCGAAATCTTTTGAGGGCTTCAGTTTGCCCCACAGTGGTGGACTAGTGGCAAAGGTACTCGGCTGCTGACCCGCCAGCCGCGGGATCGAATCCCGGCTGCGGCGGCTGTATTTCTGATGGAGGCGGAAATGCTGTAGGCCCGCGTGCTCATACTTGGGTGCACGTTAAAGAACCCCAGATGGTCGAAATTTCCGGAGCCATCTACTACGGCGTCTCTCATAACCATATGATGGTTTTGGGACGTTAAACCCCACATATCAATCAAGAGGGTTTCTGTTTCGACCATCTAAAATGTGCCCTTGCCGATCATACCCAATTCTCGTTTATTCAAACGCGAAAAACGCGGCCGGGACGACGACAGGTCATTTTCGGGCCTTACTCTGCCAATCGGCCAGCGCCTGGCGTGCCCCCGGTTTACCAAAAAAACAATCCAGGCCCTGTCGGTCAGGCTTTCAGAATCGTCCGCCCGTAGGGTCCGACGTGGTTAGCCAGCAGCAAAAACGGCATCTCATTTTGCCAGGGGGCAGCGCGTGCGTTCAGCAACGTGTAAGCGCACAAACCCTGTTCTTCAGACAGTTTCCTTTTCCGCCGACGACCGGCTCAGACTCGGTCTCGTCGGCATGTACGAGAGAAAATCGAGAGAAGTACGAGACCAAAAAGGGGCAAACTAAAGAGACATCAAAGCAGTGGTCGCAGGAAAGGCCTGTCACCAGCAGCCGTGCTTCTCCAATCCGTGTGCGGATCAGGGACCCATTGTTGTCAGGCGCGCTCGCGAAATCACGACAGACAAGGAAACCCGATATAGTGATACAGAAACTACGCCCGAAATAAAAAAAAGAAACCGAAAATGAAGCACAACGGTGAACAGAGGTACACGATGAAGAATCGAAGAAAATAGGGAAGAAAAAAAAAAGAGGAACACAATGTAGGTTTTCGAACTGTGTCTTGGAATGTGCTATGCAAGGAGGGCCCACCTCTCCGTTCGCCGCCTGCACATGCAACTTTGCGTAGGAACAAGAAGGGCAATGTATAAAATTTTTTTAGAAAATTAAAAGAAAATGTCCCACCATCGTGACACCCCGTCAGCCCTGTAGAATAAGCAGCAGCGACAGTTCGGGGTTCGCGAAAACGTTTCAGGAAACTCGACTGCTTTTACAAGACGAAAACAAAACAAAAAAAAACGCTCTTGATGAAACGGCAACGGCATGCACCCGTAAGCGAAATGGCTTCTCTTGTTCAGAGAGCCCGTTTAAAAGAGCAACGTCCGGCATTAAATAGTTGATCTTGATTCTAGCAAGGGATGGTCAATGCAAAGGACCCCAAGCGCTTGAATATTAAACTCACGATCGTGTTACCAACAACAGCATCGCGTGTCAAATACAGGTATACGCGTGCCTCAACAGTTGCCGATGTCAGAGTCTTCAAAACCAGGCGCCCTTTAACTGACGAAATTCTATACGACGGCATTGTGGCCTCTTCGGTAAAAACTATTTGTTATATCGATCTCTTTAAGGTTCTCACCCCCGGGGATAGGTAGTCAATCGATAACTTAAGAATGCTACAATTGCAGAAAGATTCCCACAATGGTTTAGTTGGCCGATGTCAACTCCATGGGGGTCAATATCATGATTTTTTGAAGTTGACAACATGTCTACACCGACATAGGATAACGCGTTCAGTGCGACAGCGTATTACATGCAAACGCGACTGCTAGTTAGCTCTACAGTTGCGAGGAAGACGATAAAACTTTCTGTAGTTGTGGGAGGTGTGGGGTGCAGAAGCACATGCGACTAAATTGGGTCACAGTTGCCTTCACGGACTTATCATCTGTTCTAATCACATAGTACTGTACCTCGCGTTAACGGTTGATACACGTATCTGCTGAAAATACAAAACGTTGTATTTGAAAGATAGGAGCGATAGTAATAATAATCATTTGAGTTTAACATGCAAAAACCACAATGCGATATTGATAGGTTCCGTGTTGGAAAGCTCCGGAAATTTCGCTCATTTGGTATTCCTTGACGTGCACTGTATTCGCACGTTACACGTACCCTGTAATATTTCGCTTTCATCGAAACGTGGCCGCCGCAGCCAGGATAGAACCCGTGGCTTTCGGGTCTGTAGACCAGCCCGGTAATGACTGTACCACAGAGGCAGACAAGGTCAAGAGCGAAGAGCTATAGAAGTTCTGGTAGTGTAGTAACTAGTGTGAAGGATGTCACTTTAAAGTTTCGAGCGCGAAATGTGAAAAAAAAAGCTTGATTACGTCATCACGTATAGACCACCCGGCATAGTACAAGCGTCTCGGTAACGTGTTCGTCATTCGCGTGCTTTCAGAAACAACAACGTCGTATAACTTACCCGTACGTGCATTTTTTTGTTTATGCTTCACTTAAAGAAAACAAGAAGACAGAAGCTTTGCAGGCTATCCGCGCGCCTAAGACGTCCACGCGCTCTGCATGCTGTCACCGTCAATTGCCGCCGCAGACATCGTGTCACAAAGCGACTCGTTTAGAAGTCTCTCTTCGCAGTCACGGAAAAAAAGTAAAGAAGAGGACGCAATAGCGAGGCGGCGAAATTGTTTTCCGGCCCCGGCGTCAAACCGTCACGGCCCGACACGGAAATTCTCGCCCGCTACAAACACGACTTCATTCCCGGCTTCTTCTCCTCCCTATTTTGCGGCGCTTCAGTGCCGCTTTATCGCCTCCCTGCCTCGACCACTCCTCGCTTTTCTTCTTAAGAGTTCTGAAACCTTTCTGTATACACGTCTTCCTTCGTGTTCACCCCACGTACGTTATTTCTACGTTTTTCCTTCGTTGTTCTCGCTTATCGGTACAAGCGAGCGACAACGGTATAGAGTGGCACGAATGTTTTCGTCGCCGTAAGCGTTGTAGTTGACTTTCTCTTCATATTCTTTTCTTTTTTCTTTCTATAGCCGTGTCTTTGGAGCTGTTGACGCCGGCGGTTGTATCTTGTTTCGCTGGTTGCGGACATGTCGACTTATGCTCGCGTGCCCTCAGTGGTCTATTTTCTTTCTAGCTGTCTTCATCTGTCCGTGTCGCACTGCAATCAGGCATGCTGTAGGAACGTGCTTCGCGTCTGGCGGGCACTCGTTTATGTTACCGACGCTGTATAACACTCCGCTTCTGTGTCCCACGCGGTTGAAGACAACAGTAGATCGAGTCTCAAACACTCTTTCTCCGTTGACTGATAAGTTCGCGATCGCGGACCAAAATTCACGGAGTTGCAGGGCGCGGGTTCGAATCCCGGCTGTGGCGGCTGCATTTCCGATGGAGGCGGAAATGTTGTAGGCCCGTGTGCTCAGATTTGGGTGCACGTTAAAGAACCCCAGGTGGTCTAAATTTCCGGAGCCCTCCACTACGGCGTCTCTCATAATCAAATGGTAGTTTTGGGACGTTAAACCCCACATATAAATCGATGTCAAATCCATGGGGGCAAATATCATGATTTTTCGAAGTTGACAACATGTCTACACCGACATAGAATAACGCGTACAGTGCGACAGCGTAATACATTCAAACACGACAGCCGGTTAGGCATAGTTGCGAGAAAGACACAATAAAACTTTCTGTAAATGTGGGAGGTATGAGATGCAGAAGCACATGCGACTAAATTGGGTCACAGTTGCCTTCACGGACTTATCATCTGTTCTAATCACATAGTACTGTACCTCGCGTTAACGGTTGATACACGTATCTGCTGAAAGTACAAAACGTTGTATTTGAAACATAGGAGCGATAGTAATAATAATCATTTGAGTTTAACAGCCAAAACCACAATGCGATATTGATAGATGCCGTGTTGGAAAGGTCCGTAAATTTCGCTCATCTGGTATTCCTTAACGTGCACTGTATTCACACGTTACACGTACCCTGTAATATCTCGCCTTCATCGAACCAGCCCCGTAATGACTGTACCACAGAGGCAGACAAGGTCAAGAGCGAAGAGCTATAGAAACTCTGGTAGTGTAGTAACTCGTGTGAAGGATGTCACTTTAAAGTTTCAAGCACGAAATGTGAAAAAAAAACAAAGCTTGATTACTTCATCACGTATAGACCACCCGATAAAGTACAAACGTCTCGGTAACGTGTTCGTCATTCGTGTGCTTCCAGAAACAACCACGTCGTATAACTTACCCATACGTCTATTTTTTTTTTGCTTCACTTAAAGAAAACAAGAAGACAGAAGCTTTGCAGGCTATCCGCGCGCCTAAGACGTCCACGCGCTCTGCACGCTGTGACCGTCAATTGCGGCCGCAGACATCGTGTCACAAAGCGACTCGTTTAGAAGTCTCTCATCGCAGTCACGAGAAAAAAGAAAAGAAGAGGACGCAATAGCGAGGCGGCGAAATTGTTTTCCGGCCCCGGCGTCAAACCGTCACGGCCCGACACGGAAATTCTCGCCCGCTACCAACACGACTTCATTCCCGGCTTCTTCTCCTCCCTATTTTGCGGCGCTTCAGTGTTGCTTTATCGCCTCCCTGCCTCGACCGCTCCTCGCCTTTCTTCTCAAGAGTTCTGAAGCCTTTCTGTATACACGTCTTTCTTCGTGTTCACCCCGCGTACGTTATTTCTGCGTTTTTCCTTCGTTGTTCTCGCTTATCGGTACAAGCGAGCGACAACGGTATAGAGCAGCACGAATGTTTTCGTCGCCGTAAACGTTGTAGTTGACTTTCTGTTCATATTCTTTTCTTTTTTCTTTCTATAGGCGTGTCTTCGGAGCTGTTGACGCGCCCGGCGGTTGTATCTTGTTTCGCTGGTTGCGGACATGTCGACTTATGCTCGCGTGCCCTCAGTGGTCTATTTTCTTTCTAGCTGTCTTCATCTGTCCGTGTCGCACTGCAATCAGGCATGCTGTAGGAACGTGCTTCGCGTCTGGCGGGCACTCGTTTACGTTACCGACGCTGTAGAACACTCCGCATCTGTGTCCCACGCGGTTGAAGACAACAGTAGATCGAGTCTCAAACACTCTTTCTACGTTGACTGATAAGTTCGCGATCGCGGACCAGAATTCACGGAGTTGCAGGGCGCGGGTTCGAATCCCGGCTGTGGCGGCTGCATTTCCGATGGAGGCGGAAATGTTGTAGGCCCGTGTGCTCAGATTTGGGTGCACGTTAAAGAACCCCAGGTGGTCTAAATTTCCGGAGCCCTCCACTACGGCGTCTCTCATAATCATATAGTGGTTTTGGGACGTTAAACCCCACATATCAATCAAATCATCAGAATTCACGGAGTTTTCGTTTTAGGTGTGAAGCACTTCATGAGCTCGGTTTGTCGGCGCGTCATGTCGTTACGGTGTGTCATGTACTCACGGTCCATCTTAAAATGAATACTCGCCACCAAAATTTGGTATGTGCCACAACTCGCGCGTGCGTGGGTCCTACCTGTGCCTTTCGTGTGCCTTTTTAAGTACGCAATCGAGCGCGTCGTGAGTGTACCATTTAGAACCAACTAGCCCTACGCTGGCCTTTCTATCTTGCCTGCGGTCCACTAAAAATGAAAGCAACCAATCAGCCCAACAAATAGCAGACAATGTTAAAGTGGAGTGGAAACATCCTTCTCTACAGGCCATAAAGAGGTGAAGAATATTAGTGGATAGGCAGAGCGGAAACACCCTTTCTTGCATCCCCGGTTTCAGGCTTGACACCACTAGTTTCCCATAAAAGATATCGTTCTCAAAACACCGCATGTTTCGTCCCTTCCAAGGTTTCACGTTAACGGAGCTTCAACACATTTCCCTACATGCTTCGGCGTTCCCAAGTCTTTTTATAAATATTTTGTCGGATATATGTAATCTATTAGGCCACTGTCTAATATTACCCCAGCGTCGCGAATGGTTAGCGTAAGCACTAAACAATACGAGTGATCTTAAAATGTATAAGCTTCTTTGTGAGAACGAGCCCTAATATTTCGGCACCTTTTGTAACGTTATTACCAGGGCTATTGACGATTATTTTTGTAAGCAAAGTGTCCTTTTGATGACGTCGATGATAGCCAGACGCAGACAGAAAGAAAGGAGTGAAAAAAAAATCCCAGTATATCCACGGAGTGAATGATGATGAGTAGGGCGAAACGGCCTTCAGCCTGTCCGTCCGTTCGTTCTTGCTTCCGTCCGTCCGCGCGTATGCTTATCCATCTGTCCCTCCATTCGTGCGTCCATTCATCCATCCCTCCGTCCACGCGTGCGTCCATCCATCCGCTCGTCTGCTAGATTGTCTGGCCGGCCGACCGTGCGTCCATTCGTGCGTCTGTCCGTGCGTCCATCTAGTGAACACTACAAGTGCCGCCATCTTGCATCTCGTATACCCTGTGGCACATACCTACTCTAGAGCGGGTATGTGCCAAGCGTGTCCTGTCGGCGGACAGGGGACATTGCTCGATTCTAAGGAGTTTCGCCCCTAAAATATGTCAGCTTCGCACAAGTGATGCCAGGCCTGAAGGAAGAAGGAAGGGCCTGGAAACTGTGGCGCGCACCCACGCTAGGGGATTGGCGAAAAACCGGGTAGTTCTGACGAAATACTGTTAAATTGTTAGTTCATGTTTTTTAAACTAATGAGTAAACGGCAAAAATTAAATGATAAATGAACAATTAGAAATAACAGATATAGAAAATGAAGCAGATGGTTTCAGCAACAACAGTAAATAAATGAATCAATGAAGCAATTTGGAAAAAAGTAATATAGGAGTAATAATATGTTATACAGTGTGAATCTTTTTGAAGCTTTAATAAACTTCTGCAAGGCATCGGCAACTTTCCCGTCACTGAACCCTAGGAACAAAGCCCCCAAAGAAAGAACATTTGGAGCGTTGAACTCCAATCTTACGAGACGGAAGACGGCATGTAATATGATTTTGCGCAATGCAGCGTATTTTTTACAATATATCAGATAATGTTCTGTTGTCTATAGGGACTCCACAAAACCAACAATTAGGGAAAGCAGCCAGACCAGCTAAGTGTAAATAAAAATTGAGATAAGGAGTATGACACCTCAGCCTTGTGATTGCGAATTCAACTGCACGCGTGTCACATATTTTACTGTTCCAACGATGATTTAGGTGCTGAAATTCTAATGTGTTTAAAATGGATGACAAAAAAATTCTAACATCATTTTCCTCCTAAATCTAGAATCTATAACGAATTTAGATGCTGGTAGTATGTGAGTAACTTGGCCATTTAATAATGACTTAGCTAATGGATCCGCTATTTCATTGAGGAAAATTTCTTTATGCCCTGGTACCCAAACCAATTTAACCAACTGTATATACGGTGGACATAATCATTTGAAGGTACTCAGCACTTGAGAGTTCTCATTTGCAGTAAAAGAAGAAAAACCCACAGTGAATCAGTTAAAATTATGGCCGAACTAGTTGGTGCAGTTAATTTGCGGAGAGCCAAAATTATCGCAAAAAAAAACTCTGCTACAAAAAGAAGTAAAAAAATCTGGTATGCGTAGAGAAAATGACCAATCTAAAATAAGGGCGAATATCCCAATTCCACATGTTTCTTCATTTTGCGAAGCATCTGTCGCAATGACTGTCCTTATTGGTGAATGAGCCAGATAATCACTCACAATAGAATTGAAAGTGTGGTCTCACATTAGTTTCGCTTGTTGTGGAAAAATTTCATCAAAATGTATTTCGATAGAGATGTTGCTATGACTGATCGGAAATACGGCACTCATTTGGACATTTAGGCTGTCAAGAAAACACTGTATATGGAGAACTTAAGGCATGTGGAATCTTGGCCAATATGCTCCAAAGAACAACTCAGGCTGGGAGACAAAAACTATATCGGAACGCCTTGCTGGGGATTCATAGAGCGTTAAAAATAATTGTACTGCCAACAATTTCAAACAAGAATCAAGTGATGGGAGTGAAGACATCACTGTTTTCCCTTAATTTTGTCCTTCTTTCTCTTTCTGGCAGTTTTTTGTATTTTTTATACGCATTCGTGCTTCTCCGTTTTTTTTCGTCTATTTTCCTTTCTTCATCTTGTATTTTTCTATTTATTGTTATTTATATCTGTCTTTCTCTTTCTTTCCTTCCTTTCTCCGTCTTTACTTATTGCGTCTTGTTTCTGTCCAATTATTTCTCTCTCTCTTTCTATGTTTCTCTTTATTTCTGTGCATCTTCCTGTTTGTGTTTTATTGCTCTGTTTATTTATCTCCTCTTCGTATCTAACACCTAGCTTCAATCTCTGCTATATCTTTTCTATTTAGTGTGTATCTCAGTCTTTCTCTGCTTTCCTATATTTTTATGTCTTTATTCGCTTTATTTCTCTATCTTTTTCTCCCCCTCTTTCTCTCTCATTCACATGTTTCACGTGCTTCACCGGGCGTAGTTTTCGTTTAACGCTCTGCTCGTGCTACCTTCGGTAGTGGGAATCGCCCAATTACTATAGCGCACACCAACCTAAAAAGTTTCGCATGGTGAAGCACAAGTCACCGACAGCTGAGACAACTTCGCTGTGAAAGAAATCACAGTTTCACAGCAAGGGCGAAGGGAGAAATCGGAACGTTGTACGAAGTGAGGCTATAGCAGCTTGCTCTTTTGGATTCGATCTGACGTACCTCTGGCAACCGCTCCGTGTAAATAAATACGGCCGCTCCAGGGATCAAAGATTTTTGTGCTGCTGTCGTGTCAACGCGAAGTGAAGGGTAGGAGCCCGCGCGTACAACGGCATACGAGCCGTCTACTGATGTATAGCGGGAAAGCGCTCGCGCCAGCGCTCAGCACCACGCCCTTACGATCAAACTGCAGAAATGCCACTCGAGAAAAGAAATCACACTAATAAAAAGAAAGAAAGAAAGAAAGAAGGAAGGCAAAATAACCACATAAAAAGGCAAAAGAAAAAAATAAACAAAAAAGATAAGAGAAAAAAGAAAGAGAAAGAAAGACATAAGAAAGGAAGAAAGTCAAAAGCACATCGTGAACTGGTTGTGAACAAAGCCGCTGAAAAACGAAAGGGGTGTCCGGCCCGCAAATGGCGCTTCACGGGCGAGAAGCTTCAGCACCGCCGCCGTACGTTTTGTCTTCGATAATAAATTTACGAGGTCCACGACGCACTCAGTAGGCCGAGCCTGGCACTATATACGATGCCTCATGGCACGGCTCGCTTACGCCCGCGCTGCCTTCTTCGGCCGTCGTAGAGCGGCCACCGCCGGAAGCTCACCTCGTATGGGGCGGCCGAAGACCGCGCTCTTGGAGGGAGAGCGAATACGCGGTCGCTCTTCATACTCCCCGAGCGGAGATAAATTGTGGCCCCGTCGCTAACCAACGCTGAATAATGCTCCCATACGAGCGTCCTCCTTTCTTTAAAATGGGGCCATTTGATGGCGGCGTCGCGCCCGCGCCACTGCGTCTGCACGTACATAACGAGGACAAGAGCGTGCGAGCGTTGGCAACGCCCTCTATCGTAGGTCACAGGTAATGCGGTCGGCGAGGTTCCTTGCGTGTATACGCCACGCACTCGTGCAAGAAAAATAAATTGCAGTCGGCGACTCCTGTGGTACTTTGCTATTGTCATTACTATTATAGGATAGAATGTATACGAATACAGCGTAACGCTATTTTTCCCATTGTTCTTCAAATCTTTCCACATAACCCTGTTCATTAGTTTTGACCGCGGTTATTCACTGTTATTGCTGTTTTGTTAGTTTATGCATTATGAATACAGCGCGCTACTGTTCGACCACTGTGAAACTGCCCAGTGTGTGAGGGGACCAGGTTTTTCTCAAGTTGTTTAATTCAGCTTATATTGTAACGGGTGCAAGAGAGGAAAAGTCAAAAATTAGTTTATTATGGGCGAACTTGTGCCCTGAAAATTATGTGCGAAAAAATGGAAGAGTCCGCTTGAGCGTTCCGAAAACAAAAACTGTTCATCTGCCCACGCACTTTCTTCTTCTTCGCAGCTCCAGCCCACACTGGCTCGTGCCTGTGAACAAGAGGCATGAGTCGTGCGGCCACAAGCAGGAGTGCGCACAAGACTGTGGACACTGATTCTTCATAATGTCGGATATTGTAAACAGTCTCTGTGGCAATATGCCTGGTCATCCTCGCAACCTTGTTGCAAATAAACTGAATTTCATTAAATTCAACAATCGCGGAGAAGCGAAAAAAAAAGACCATCCAGCTACCAGGCAACCGTGAGACTTAAAAACTCTGACCTCACTTTTTTGTTCGAACAGTAGGTTCCAGCTGCCTTTCTTACTCAAGCACACGCAATTGCGTCAAGTATGATATTGTTTCTTAGTGGTCTGGTTAATTGTTCTCACAACTTTTCCTTTCTTTACGCACTGCTTCTCTAAGTATTCTTTCTGGTAGGTAGTCAAGGGATGAGCCAGACTAAAATATCTGGAATAACTACAGAAAAGATGTCATCTATCCTTTTCTAGTGCTTCTACCTTTAGTGCATCTACCTTTAGTGCTACTAACTGCATCAAGTTAATATACTAAGTGTGTTCAAAAACAGCTCACATCAATTATAATATCTGAGTTCCAACGTCCCAAAACCACGATATGATTATGAGAAACGCTGTAGTGTAAGGCTCCAGAAATTTCGACCACCTGGTGTTCTTTACCGTACACCTAAATTAATGTACATGGAACTGAAGCATTTTCGCCTCCATCGGAAATTCAGCTGCCGCATCCGGGATTTGATCCCGCGACCTGCGGGTCAGCAGCCGAAAGCCTTAGCCACTGGACTACCGCGACAGGGCAGTTAACATTGCTTTCGACGGCGCTGTCTGATTCTGCAAACCAGGAGCGTCATGACTCCATTTCAAATACCTGTCATCTAGAACGACTTGCATGCCAGCTCGCTGAATTTCGTGCCGACTGGTTGTGCCCGAGCGATATCCGACGACAGCGCAGCTCTGACCGATTGGGCTCCCCCTACGCCATCTCCTGACGAAGACAAGAGCTCTCGCTGAGTGGTGCCCCGTCCTCAGACTCCTGCGACCGTGTCCATCTTTCCTATCTCCTCTTACTTCCGTCGTTTTCTATCGTTCGCTGTCCCTGCGCCTCGCTCTCTCCTTCCTCTCTCACGATTTATTTACCTTTTAACCATATCATTTTAATCCCTCCTTGCCCCATTTCTTGTGAGCTACTGTTGAGGTGTCGCACTCTGTTGCAGACAGTTACGGGGCTCACTTTTCTCTTTTTTTCCCCTTCAAGGAAGGAAAATAGAAGGAAAAGAAAGGCAAGGAAATCACATAAGATACACCAGAAAAGTATCATAGATATCAGAAGCAGGCAGCGGTGTGGTCGCAGGCCAAGCCAGGCTGCTTGAAGCTTCTTTTCACGGCCGTCACGAATAACGTCACCAATCTGAAACTCTCTCCCTCGTTCGTTACGTAAGAAGCATCATTAAACCCTGAATGGAGGGACCCGAACGCGTTCGGCAACCGAGCGACAGACTGCCCATTATTGCGCGATTGACTAAACGAGGTTCTATCGGCCGTTCAATCGCGTATACTGTGCTCTCACAAGGTGACCCACGCTGCTGCCTATGGAGTTGCGTCAGATAACCCACTTCGTCAGCGCGATCGCCACCTCGCTCAAACGTATAACAAAGTTCTTCATCCCGGCGCTCTCATGCATAACGCTTCATTTACACTCCCCGCGTCGGAGTGAATCTATTCCGATACACCTCCTCACCGAGAGAAAAGCAATATTTCTGAAAAGGCACATTCTTCGCACGTGTTGTCGGCAGACGTCGAGAAAAACGGCCTGCCAAGCTCAGCGTCGGCGCAACTGACTCGCAGTGTGTAATGTGGCTGCCGCGAGTGTGGAGAGATGAAATGAGACGTATAAGAGGTGGCTAAGGTTCTACGCAAAAACAAAGTAACGAGCGCGGAGAAACTGTCTAGATTTCTCGACGAACGACGGGGCATCTTCTTTTGCCTCAAGGGCGGACTTCGCAACGTATCTTTCATTTTACAAGCTTTCACTTAATCTACCTCTCTCAGCAAAAGTCAGGGCTTGGCCTTTGCTTCGATATGCTTTTCTCTCCTGTTTCCTTCTTTCTCTCGTTCAATCGACGCATTCATAAGGAGAACAGCCACATTGCGTGGACGAAGAAACAACAGCAAAAAAAACTAAAATCTTGAACGTAACGTGGAGAGTGAGGGAGAGAGAAAGAAAGCACTAGGCAATCCCGTAGCAAAGCACACCATAAGGTGTTTCTGAGTAAAAAAAATTAAAAATATATAGACGCACCACTATCCCAGATTTCACTCGCTTAAAACAGATTTCGAGAGATCCTTTTTTGCATGTCTTCGCCGTTTCGTGCAATTACTCGTTTTAGCGCCGGCTTGAGCCAAAGGGGGGTGCAATAAGGCCGAGTTGCTGAAGGAAGCAGCTGACGAGCAACTTGAAAGGGGATGAAGGGAGCAAAAGAAAACAAAAGAACAGAAAAGAACAAACGCCGTAACACGAAATGAAGACATGTATGTTAGATAAAAGAATAAGTAAGACCGATACGAAAAGCTAGTTTAAAGTCTATAGCGTGCGGAGGCTGAGAAAACGCTGGGAGCAGCTGTCGACGACTCTCAAGAGGAGAAGCAAGAACTGCAGAAGCGAAGGTGATTCGAGAAGGACGCGGCACGTTGTTCGGTAACGGAGAGCCTGTGATGGTTTAAATATCCATTTTTAAGCGCACGCGGCGGGACTTGGAGTGGGAAGGAAAGATAGAAAGTAAGGAAACTACCCAACACCCGCTGCTTGGGCCCGACTCTGCGATAGTGCTGCAACACACAGCCGGGTCCAGCACATGGTTAAAAAAATACATGCAAGTGCCGAGACTCCGCTAACAGTGAAGAACAAGGAACGTGCGAGTGATCAATTAACGATGCCTCCGCTGACCTGCTTTTGCCTGCTTCTCGGGGGTCTATGGAGTCGACAGATATCCTCGCAAGCTCGCTGAGGCGCTAATTAGAAATTTACGGCCCAATTCTTGGCCCTCATTTTGCCCAAGATTTACGCGAATTCAATGTGCGGGCATCGTATTGGCTTATCAATTTACTATTACATAAAAAAAATAATGGGGTGGAGTTGCATTTGGCAGGTATTAGCAGTACAGCCGCGGCCACGTTTGTGTGGAGAGCGCAAGCTGCCTGTTTTTGCTTTGCGGGGTGACACCTTGAGGCAGTTTGGGACTTTGAAGTGGTGTATCGGGAGCTCACACGGCCTAGTAGTTAGGCTTACCACGCCAGAGCCCGAGACTGCCTCAAGGTGTCACACCCAGCAGGACAATAAACCGCGGCTCCTCGCACACTCTCTACGCAAGTGCGGTCACGACTGTACATGGCAGTTGCATCTTAACGGTACTATACTTACGAGAGAGATAAGCCCGGTGAGCTGTTTTCTACGTATGCCTATAATGGAATGTCAATTTCGGCCACCACCGATCGGTTGAAGCTCGGCCCCTGTTTCTGGTTCTTCTTCCGCAACGTCATTTTGACGTGACTGAGCTTTCACAGCTCTCAAGGCAAATTAGAGGGATGGATTGTGATTCAACTCGATGAACGTATCCCATAATCTGCGTTTGGTCACGCAAATTTCGAAAACCTTGCATCGGTGCTGGTTCTGTGATCGCGTTAGCCTCGAATCAGGTTTAATTCGACTGCCGGCTAAGAGCACCTGTGCGTGTTCCTATGCATTCTCTACATCACTCGAAAGCCTCTGGGACACGCTCATATATGCAAGGACACACTTCTCAAGTGTGTTTTAGTATGCCGTGACACTACCTTTCGCCCACTTTCCTTCTTGCGCTGGGTGCGCTTGCTATGCAGGTGAGGTGCGTAGACGACGTCAAGAGTGCGATGATGTCCCGGCTTTCTCGAGTGCTTTCCATTGAAGTGTACAGTGTCAATTTTTATGAAAGGAAACACGGGAGTGCGTGGTCGGCGTGCTTCGGTGGCTGCTGGTAGCGCGTTCAAGCGGGAGTGATAGCAACCACAGTTTCTTCTCGCGCCATCTCGCGGCGAGCAAAACAACCATTCGTTGCTGATATGGAACCAGCGGCATGATTGCGAGCCCCTCCCCCTTCAAGGCGATTACGCGAAAGCTAGTAATCGCCTTGAAGGGGGAGGGGTTGCAAGCATGCCGCTCTATATCACCAACGAATGGTTGTTTCGCTCGCCACGAGATGACGCCAAAATAAGCTGTGATTGCTCTCCCTCCCACTTAAACGCGCTGCCAGCAGCCGCCGGAGCGCGCAGGCCATGCGTCGCCATGTTCCCTTTCATAAAAAATTGACACTGTACAAGTTCGTTAGATGGACAGTTCAACAATAGCTCCCCAGGAGGCTTACGATAAAGGAAACTGAATGTCTTCTCGGCACTGCGCACTCTAACCACCACGCTTTAAACCTTTTCCCAACTACCTGCTGGGGATTTGATCATTTCTACAGCATATTTTGAACATCATGATGTCAAGCATCTTCGCAACACATCTGAAGACTTACTTACTTCGAAAGAGTTGACCAATTCAGCAAATCTCTTTGCCAGTGTTGGAAGTGTTGCGAACATGCACATTTTCTTGCTGCGGCAATAAACATGTGTGGCAACTGCACTCTGTTGAAAACAACAACCATTCAAACATAAACGTGTCTAGTGGCTAAGGTACTCGGCTGCTGACCCGCAGGTCGCGGGTTCAAATCCCGGCTGCGGCGGCTGCATTTCCGATGGAGGCGGAAATGTTGTAGGCCCGTGTGCTCAGACTTGGGTGCACGTTAAAGAACCCCAGGTGGTCGAAATTCCCGGAGCCCTCCACTACAGCGTCTCTCATAATCATATGGTGGTTTTGGGACGTGAAGCCCCACATATCTATTTAAACATAAACGTGTCTCGATATCGCACCAGAATACACTGAAAAACTTTTTTCAATTCGTCAGACTGAATGATCGCACTAAGCATAGTTTTTGGAGCTTTTTTTTTCGCTACTACACGGTCACCGCTGCATTCTCTTAAACTCTCGTTTTACCAATTCCTGTGAAGGGCAGGAAATCTAAGACTTCCCTATTGTTAACATCCCCCTCATTGCTTTCTCTACTTTTATGTCCCTCTCTTGGCATTTCATTATGTTGCCTGACCTTTCAAACTCGCATGAAACTTTCAAAAATGAGTGTTGTACAAAGCGGCTATCTGAATTCAATAGCATTTAAAAGATTGAACCAAGACGCTAAGCTGCGCCTATTTACGAATCCTTATTGACATATACGCAGACTTCTTGACGCTTCAGCCAACACGATTTTTATCATTTTCTTTAGAAACGTTTGCCGCGAAAGCTGTATGCGAGAGTGATCAAAACGAACAAGTGTGAAAGTATTCGCGTAATTCACAGAGAGCAGCGGAGCAGCGACTGAAGCGAAATTCGCGGTTTCGGAACGGACCATTAGCCTCGGCGTTTCGTACATAACCGCCTGTCGACTGCAATCTTCGCTCAAGATGTACTGCCATTCATTCCAGTCTCTGTATATTCGGGCATGCATATTCGCATATGGTTCCTCCGAACAGCTCGGTGTGTAATATAGTTCCAAAGTTGTATATCCACTTCCTTAAAGCTTTCCGGTTGTTTATTTCTTTAATGTTTTCTGAGACTAAGCAGCTCTCGCCTGACCACTCCTTTGCTATTTTTTGTTTTCGGCTACTCCTTGAAGCTGCTTTGCTCCTGCCTGCGTGCGATCATGACACGCTTCAGTGTAACTCGGCCGCAACGCTTTAAAGCGTTTCAAAATATATCTATCACGAAACTGCGAAAAATTATAATTTTTTGAAAAAAAAAAGCGCGGGCGATTGCAAAACGGCTACGAGCCGGAAAGAAAGGACGCACTACAGAAAGAGGAAATGAATATGAAGAGTTGAGGACAGCTTTAGGGGAAAAAAAATACGCGCCCCGCTACAGATACGTCCTTAAAAAAAGGTAAAAGAGAATTTGTCAAAAAATATCGCAAAATCTTTCATAAAAATAAACTGGGCACGAGAAGGGCAAGATGACACAACAAGCACACTGCGCGAAGCGCCCAAGTGGTCCTCGTCTCCATTGAACATTCTGCTTAGGGCGCGACGGCCCAAAACGGAGCGACAAGCTAGTGGGCGAAGAAAAAGGTCATTCTCGAGAAGTCTCGTCTCTCAAGTTGCCGCGCGATTATTTACTTTCCGAGAGTATAAGTGCGATGTACTTTACGCCATCCTCTTCCCACCTCTCTCCCTCCGTCCCAATCACCAAATTTTCTTACGGTTAAGAAACGCTTTTTTATTTCCTGCATTTTCAGACACCTCTTATTTTTTTGTACATTATTCGCCCTGTTTTACAAGTGCGAGCCCTGTCTGGCACGTTGATATTTCTGCGCCGTCGACTTCGCACGAGTGGCCTGAGCGGCGACCCCAGCACTGCATAAAACCACTCTGGCGCGTGTTTCTTCGATGTTATACATGTCTCCTTATTTAATTTTTTTGTCATTTCGGGAACTATGTACCCCAGTTCACGGCCCGTGCAAACAAAGAACGCATAATTAATGATCCTTCAGGCATCGAGTCTCGGAATCGGACTCGCAATTAAGCACCCGCTGATACGCCAAGTCCACACACGGCATCGCGACTGTGCGCAAATATTGAGCTAGCATATATATATATATATATATATATATATATATATATATATATATATATATATATATATATATTATATATATATATATATATATCTATATATATATATATATCTATATATATATATATGTGTGTGTGTGGTGTGTGTGTGTGTGTGTGTGTGTGTGTGTGTGAGAGAGAGAGAGAGAGAGATCTAACAGACAGTAATGCCAAGGAATGTACAGGGGAAGTTATTAGAACCAATGGAATGTAAATAAGAAGAAAGAAAAGTGGATGAAAAAATAACCAGCCGTGAGCATCGAACGCGTTATTCGAAGGTCGTAGGTTCGTTTCCTGCTCACGGCTGGTTATTTTTTCATCCACTTTTCTTTCTTCGTATTTACATTCCATTGGTTCTAATAACTTCCCCTGTACATTCCTTGGCATTACTGTCTGTTATATCTCATTAATATTGTGTTAAAACACGGAAAAACAACCCTGTATACACTTCTTTCCCTTATATATATATATATATATATATATATATATATATATATATATATATATATATATATATATATAGACGAGGCGAGGAAGGAAGCGCACTGGCTCCGTAGTAAAAACGGAAGCGAGAAAGCACGACTTAAGAGGAAACACTTTCATTAATCCCATACGTTTCGGCTGGTGGGCCAGCCGAAACGTATGTGATTAATAAAACACCATTGCATGCAACAAGAAGGAACTGCAATATGCATGCTTGTTAAACTAGTCAGGCGTAAAAGAAGAAGAGCCGTGACTTCAGCATGCGAATGCGTCGGTGCAAAATGACGCCCTATAATGTTTCGAAGACAGACGGTTCAAAATGCCGAGTAGCAAAGGCGTCAGCACTGCGCAGCTGTGGTAACCATACTACCACGCATAAAAGCGGGCACTCGTCGTTCGCTGGCGTGATATGCTCTCCGACTGCGTCCGCCTTTTTTTTTAGGGGCGAAGCTCCTTAGGGTGTGGGCTGTGCGTCCCCTGTAGCCTGTATGTAGCCACCCCTAGTTTATTTCTTGCAGTGTTCACTAGATGGCGGTACCGTCCCCTGTATGTAGTTACCTCTAGTTTAGTTCTTGCAGTGTTCACTAGATGGCGGTACCGTCTCCTGTATGTAGCCACCTCTCGTTTAGTTCCTGTAGTGTTTACTAGATGGTGGTACTTGTAGCTGATGATGAAAAGATGCAAGATGTTATAAACTAGAAAGCGGTACTTGTAGTTGATGAAAGACGCGAGATCTTATAAAATAGGAATGATGTCACATATGGCGCGTGTCATTGGTTGAAGGCAATCGTTCGATTTAGTGCGGCGACGTACGCTAGGGGGAGCGATGTAATAAAATCGAGTGGGCAAAATGTACAGAGGATTCATGGTTTACCAGGTTTACCTCCGGAGCTTCGCCCACTCATCATCATTCACTTCGTGGATATGGCGGAATTTTTTTCTTTTTCCTTGCCAGTCTGCATGTTAGAAAGCCGGACCTTTCGAGAGTCTTGAGATCGGCGCTGAACTATTGCCGTTGATGGCGGCGCAATTAAAAATTGGGCTCAGGTGCGTGAGTTCTAGGAATGTCTGCGAGCTATAAGATATGTTTAAGTGAGTGTGCCCTTGTCTATTCGTCGCAAGCAAAAAAAAAATGAAGAGAGAGAAAAAACTGTGTTCCCACGGCGTGGCTTTAGTATAATGGAAAGAAAGGAAGAAACAAAGGACGAAAAATAAAAGATAGAGAGAAAGAAAGAAAAGAGAAAGAGAGAAAGAAAGCAAGAAAGAGAGAGAGAGAGAAATAGAGAAAGAAAAAGAAACCGTGTAATCGCAGGTGGTCGGAGAGTTCAGTTGTAAGATGTACAAGTCCTCGTGCGTCACTCAATTTTTTTTTTAGTGTAATCTCTATGAAGTCTCTCTTAAACAGCACTCAAAGCCAGTTTCTCGCTTTTAAAGGGCAGTGCATAAGATTGTCTTTTACTAAGGCATTTGTAAAAGCAACGCCTGACGACAAGTGACGCATCGAAGTTCGCACTTCATCGCGGCCGAAGTTGAGACCATAATGAGACATTGAAAAGTTTATAGGTCCAACAGGCACGCTGCTATGCATTCTAACGTGGCATCGTGCAGGGAAATTCAGGTATACGCAGTTTCAGCACTGCAGCAGGCTTCGTGAGCGAAGCGCGCTGCTTCGTTGACCCTTTTGACGGCCAACGCAGCAGTAAGTTGGTATTAATTAAACACGCAGTCGTACCCCTAGCTGGGCCAAGTCAAGTCGAGATATATCGGTTTTGGAAGCGTGCATAAACTAAAAACATATTCAGTCTTTCTCTAAAAAAATATGGGCGTGAGGGCTAATTAGAAGGCGTCTGAAATAAAAAATGGAATCCTTTCAGCTGCTATAAATACGAGGTGATGTAAGCGACATGATCGTTTATTGTTTCAACACAATAACTGATTCAGCACGTGAACAATCATGAATGACGCAAAGTGCATGCAATGAAAAATCGTATCGTGCTTGTAGGTCAATTGGAAGCCGGTCGACACATGGGTGTTGGGAGGCCATGGTAACACCTCGATTGAGGCAGCACAAGAGGACGTGAGTTTGGCTTCTTTTGAAGTCAGCAGAAACACAAGCGACGATTAAATTTGAGTAACAAGTAAAAATATATAGGATAAGAAATGTGCAGCTAAGTTGCAAGATCTATAGACCGACAATAAAACTTTACTGCAGTTACCTTCCTGGTCTCAATATGACGCTGACTACCAGTTTTCACCACCGTACGCTCATATGCTTTAACCCTGCTCATGCTGAAGAAAAAAAAACTATTTTCGTGATTAGTACCTCCAGCCGCAGGTGGTCTAGTGGCTATGGTACTCGGCTGCTGACCCGCAGGTCGCGGGATCGAATCCCGGCTGCGGCCGCTGCATTTCCGATAGAAGCGGAAATGTTGTAGGCCCGTGTGCTCAGATTTGGGTGCACGTTAAAGAACCCCAGGTGGTCGAAATTTCTGGAGTCCTCCACGTACGGACTTCTTTCATAATCGATATGGTGGTTTTGGTACGTTAAATCCCACGTATCAATCGATATCGTTATTAGTTCGCATGATGATTGACTAGCTGGTGAAATAAAGACGCACGCTAGAAACTACCACGTTCCCGTTTTGCACGCATGTCTTGGAGCGCACCAAGCGCGCACTTTTCTCTCCCCTTCCCCCCCATCCGTCGGACAAAGAGCAGGAGCAAACATCACCGAGAAGCGAACGGCCGGCACCCAAACAGCACAAAGTTTCGCTTAGGGCGGCATCCGAAGCGTCCAAAGATCGCAGCACCAAATAAGCGCACCACACAAAAACAAGAATTGCAGGAGACTGTGCGAGGCAGACCAACAGACGCCGAGGGGCCAGCGGCAAGGAAAAAACGGCGACGGGGATGCAGACCTGCAAAACGAGGCCGGGAACCCCAAGCGGTCTTCTATTTGCCGACGAGCCAGGGGCGCGGCAGGCAAGCGGTCCCCTCATCTAATTTAGCGCGGCCGGCCGCAAAGGACCCAGGCGTAACTCAATTGACCGACAGGCGAGGCGGCGGAGGCCAACTCGCAGCGTCAGTCAAGATCGGCCGCCGCCGAAGCCGATCAGAAGAGTGGTGGAAAGGGAGAAAGCCTCGCTTGTTCACCCTCTCCACGCCATCTCAGTTGGAGAGTGGGGTGCACCGGCTATAGCGCGCGCAACCTTCACAAGTCGAGTCAACAGATATTGCACGCGGATCAAGAGCCGCGTGCGCCCGCAAGCGCTGACAAACGCGCGCACCAGCTGAAAGCGCTCGTGACGTTCTCACGACATAAACACCCTACTCGTTGACCGTGTTTTCCCGCTATTGGTGCAACAGCCGAGAGCTGAAGCTTTCTGAACATCACCTGGATGAAATCAATCCTATTCGGGTGTTCCTACGGCCGGAACAATGAGTTGTTGATACGGCCAGGCGGTGAAAATAGTTTGGTCTCGGCGGGGTCGCCAAAAATTTCTTAGAGCAAGAGAAACTATACAGGCAGCAGTGACATTTGCAAACAGGAATGTCGCAGAACGACTCACTGAAGTTTTCGGTTTCAAATGTGAGCGTCTTTTTCAGTCGAGAACGAGTCATTTCTCCCTTGACTTAGCTAGTATTAGCGCGGTACATATAATAAGGAAAGACTACCCAGACGCAAAGAAAGGTAGCTGCTACCAACCTTTCTTTAGCGCCTACCCTTGTGTCGTATTTCCGTCTTATAATGCACCGCGCTAATACAAGCTAAGTCCATGGATGACCAACTCCTCCAAGCTTCAACGCTTCTGAACTTCATTTCTTTTTCATCATCTGCTGGCAACAACACGATGAGCGGACTGTACATCCCCTCCACGCATCGCACGCACCAACCGCACGCACAATTGAATATCGAGACGGGTGGGCCTCCGTAGCAGCGACAAATCGCCCGGGGCCGAGCAACCCTGCTGTACACCGATGATTCGGAACCCAGCGAAGCCTACCGAGGGGCTCGTGCCTTCCCGGCATTCGAACACGGCTCAAGGCCTCGTGCAAACTATGCCGGACCCGCTATTCCCCCTCCTCGCAGTTCGAAACTTGGCGCCTTGGGCATGGCTCACTCCCGTTCAGCCGTCACAGCATGTCCCCGAGCAATCCGTTGGAAAAGAGAGGATTCAGGGAAGCGAGGGCTTCTCAGCCGGCGCTCCCAGAGGACCTCGGCTAAACAAGTTTCGGGTTGGGGCTTGGGTCCTGAGGCGAAGGCCCCGGTGGTGGCTTGTCGAACCGTTTGCCTTTTCTCATGTCGTTCCCGCGAGTGCTTCGCAAAGCCGACAGGAAGGGGGGACCAAAAAAAGAAGGACGCGGATCCTTAGTCGGCAATTGAAAAACTCAACTCTGCCCTCCTTCACACTCCAATTGTCTAGTATGTCGCACAGCGTCAGCTCCGAGGAGGGCAGCGAGACGCTGAAATTCTAGTCACTTCGTCCCAAGATATCGCACGATTCAATTACGACGTTACCAAGTGGCGCGGAAGACGAACGCCTGGTCAACTATTTTATTCGTGGTGTATTGTAGCACCAATTCACTGGCAAATGAAAACGACAAACATCTCTTTTAATAACGTCATTAGGCTAACCTGAACTATCGTACAACGGTCCAAGAAATTGATCGTAAAACGCATTTTCATTTTTTTAGACTTCGGGTGACTGGCGTTCAAGGAGAATAGGGCAACTGTTTCATATCGTACAAAGCGTGGCCATATTTTGTTACCGCCTTCGAATATCATTGAGTACTACTTTGCCTGCTCAGACCTTAAGACCAGACACCCTCAAGCACTGAAAAAATTCGCCAGATGCCACGTACCTGGGAATCGACGTTATGCGAAGCATGCGGAGGGAAAGTGACCATGTTGCAATTTTTTTATTGAGCGACACGTCATAAAATGACGCTAAATATATGTGCAAATGTTGCACGCACAGGCAGATGTTGAAAAGTTCCAGATGTTTATATAACCAGTTGTTTACACTTGCGCAACGATGTCAACTGGAACATGCGTGTTAGCAACACCAGAGGCTGATATGAAGCACTGATGCTCGCGAGGTTGCTGGTCCTGGACCCTGCTACATAAATCAACTTCAGCGCATGGCACCTCACCACAATTGACGTTAACCCGACGTGAGGCTGTATCAAAGGAGTACATATGAAATGCTTATAAAATTGGTAGGCAGCACTGCAACCACTATTGACGTTTCACGAGGATTAGCGTCTATTTAATAAAAGTAGTTCCGAGATCTGGCGTAGCTCTGTGGTGAAATGCTTCATTTCCACGCTGAATGCTTCGGTTCGATTCCAACTGCGACCCTTACATTTATCCTTTGCATTCGTCGGGTCGACGCTACCGATGTCAGGTATTTCTTAACGCTCGCACGTTAAAAATGCCCGTGTGTGTTCTCGTTGTTTCTGGGTAGATACTAAGTGCCAACCACCTGTGGCAAATACCCGCATTACAGCGGCACATACCCACCCGTGGGTATGTGCCACTGTCTGGTGGGAAGCGTTTGACGACGTACGTGATGGGATTGTGACATGAGTCATGTCTTGACCAGCACGCCATATTTGCCAAACCATCTTACCCTCCCATGCTAAATTTGGTTCACGCCAAGTTAAGGGGGTGACCACGAGATCACTCAAACGTAAGCGCCTAGATAGATAGATAGATGATAGATAGATAGATAGATAGATAGATAGATAGATAGATAGATAGATAGATAGATAGATAGATAGATAGATAGATAGATAGATAGATAGATAGTAGATAGATAGATAGATAGATAGATAGATAGATAGATAGATAGATAGATAGATAGATAGATAGATAGATAGATAGATAGATAGATAGATAGATAGATAGATAGATAGATAGATAGATAGATAGATAGATAGATAGATAGATAGATAGATAGATAGATAGATAGATAGATAGATAGATAGATAGATAGATAGATAGATAGATAGATAGATAGATAGATAGCTAGATAGATAGATAGATAGCTAGATAGATCGATAGATAGATAGATAGATAGATAGATAGATAGATAGATAGATAGATAGATAGATAGATAGATAGATAGCTAGATAGATAGATAGATAGATGATAGATAGATAGATAAGATAGATAGATAGATTCGATAGATAGATAGATAGATAGATAGATAGCTAGATATATAGATCAGATAGATAGCTAGATAGATAGATAGATAGATCGATAGATAGATAGATAGATAGATAGATAGATAATAGATAGATAGATAGATAGATACGCTAAATCGCCCGGATTTTCGCTAAGAAATGTTTCGCATTTAAAATTCTGCTTACACGGACGGCTGCTATACCAGTTCTAATTTTGCGCAGTTGACAATAGCTTACTAGCCGTTATCATAGTCTCTGACTTCACAATAGCATTTTTAAACGACGTTCTGCTTGTTAGCACGCAGTCAGGGCTCAGTACCAAATAACGGCAGCCAAATTGCAGCAAAATGCAAAACAACAAATGCAAAAAAATCACGCAATGCATTTTAGATCCACGTTAAAAAAACGTGAAACGTCGAAATAACTCGAATTCTCTATATATGAAGTCATGCCATGTATAGGTTTGGTACAATAAATGGCTTCATTCAGTAATCGTCTTTGCCACTTATGAACGAGTATCGCCATGGTGGATGGTGAAACTTATTTGACGCGACTAGCACCTTGTAAGTTGGTATCTGTAACAATGGCTATGTGGTGTTCAAAGTGACATCAGCGCAACTGCGTGACATGTCGGAAGTCGTAAAAAGACCCGCAGGTCGCGGGTTCAAATCCCGGCTGCGACGGCTGCATTTCCGATGGACGCGGAAATGTCGTAGGCCCGTGTGCTCAGATTTGGGTGCACGTTAAAGAACCCCAGGTGGTCAAAATTTCCGGAGCCCTCCACTACGGCGTCTCTCATAATCATATGGTGGTTTTGGGACGTTAAACCTCACAAATCAATCGAAGTCGTAAAAAACGGTCACAGACGTCCAACTTGCGAACTTTGGTCTCCTGCTGCCGACCTTGCTTGCCTTGGCTAAACACTGACCTGTATTGTACAACGACTCCGAACTGAAACCGAACTAGCCTATTGATCATTAGAACAAACCTGCACGTACGTGCACGTAATCAAAAGCGGAGCGGCCAAGCAAGCCCTCGTTATGTGTAAAAAGTAGGGCGCTGTGTGATTGGCGTTCTCTGAAAAATAAACAATAGAGGAACAATATTCTGGATGGATGGCACGAGTTGCCCTTTCGTTACGGTCATCGAAGAGCTTTCGCAACAAGCCTGCTCACCACGCTTGGCGAGAGCCACTGCAGCGCCGCTGCTTCACCCGCGAACGCGTCGCATGGCCCAGCTAGTGAGCCCCTTCGCCAAGAACCAATTAATGCTTCCAGATAAGTTGAGATAAGCCGCTCTCTCGGGCCAAAGACCGCCCTATAGACGCCGCACTGCAACGGCTGCATCCACGGCAACACAGCCAGCAGTGCAGCCGGTGTTGCAACGCTCAGCCAGGCTCCTAGAGTGAAAGCAGTGCTCGACGGCTAACAAGCCGCGAAGTAGTGCCACCGCCGCATGACAACGGCCGGTCTACAATGGGTGGGAAAACAGTGCTCACAATTTAGTTAGCCCCAGCGCATTATTCAATACCCGATATGCGTTGCCAATCGCGGAAGGGGTGGTGGGGGGAGACTGGTAGTTTGTACAGGCATCGCCAAGGAAACGAAGCTGTCGCGGAGTAGTTGCTAAACGCACGTTCTTCAATAGCCCTGAGATGGAAGACGACCAGCTTCTACCAACTACACCCTTACAACCTCTCCTCTCCCCGTAAAACCATCTTTCTCTCTTTTTCTTTCTTTTTTCTTTCACAACAGCATCGCCAACAAGCTAAAAGAAAAAAGTTTTCACATATAGCGTCGACTGAGGAGAGGGAGGAAACAGAGCATAACAACGGAAGTAATTGTTGTAATCAAGGCACCGACGTCACATAGAGAAAAGTACTTGACCTAGGCGTGGACACCATGAAGACGTCTGCTGTCAGAAGAGTTATTTTTTCAGTTGTCGACACTTTATGGCTGCCTTGCATAGACGACAGTTATTGAGCTCCTTAAGATAATCAATTCAACGATGCAGCAATATGCATGAGGGAGAAAAAAAACAGAAACTAATTCGTCAAAGTATAGGCTCATTGAGGTTTTCATAGAGCGAGTTTTGGGTTTATTGTGAACAAGCCCTGTTGGACAATACTTCAAGAAACAAAGAAAACATCTGTATATATAAAAAACAAAAAAACATGTTCAGGAGGATTCCATTGAAGCATTGAAGATGTGCAGAAATGACTTTTCTGCCGCTTTGGGCTATACTGCGACGCGAAGGACTGGCCGATGGTTGTAGCATTAGATGCTGCATAGTGCGAATGGGGTCAATAGTGTGTATTGCACTGTGCAAAACAACCAAACCTAACAACACAGCGTTGATAAAATATAACAGCATTGCAGCGCGCAGAGAAACTCGCTTCGGGCTTGTATCCGTATACTCGCGTTCAATTAAGACATTCAAGTTAAGATGTCCAACTGAGACATTCCAGACTGCTAAGTTACATTTTATTGTCATTCCCGCAGTCAAGCTATAACTCGTTCTTCGAGAGAAAGAAAAACGTGCCCTTAATGTAGCTCTTATTTCTGATTATCATTTACTAATCAAATGTAGCCTCTTAGGGTCTCTTCTCCCCTGTTTGAGACCCGAGACTCCCAAATTTTTGTCTCAAGGTGCGTCGTACTTTTGCTCCTTCATTATCATACATTCAAGCAGCTGTTGGTTTATCACGTGTGCACTCAAATCCTATCTAGCCCAATTTAAATGGTTTGGCTGCACTACCAGCAAGAACGCACCATATTTCACACCTTTGTGAACCCCGTTATTCGCACCACCACACCCAAGACATTTCACTTCCCTTTTTCAGCCATAGACCAAACCAGAAATTTTAACAAAAAAAGGGTGAGAGCAAAACCGGGCGGGTTAAGAAAATGCCCGTCGTATAATGAACACGTTCAACCTGCCGTGTCCTGAAAATGAACCGCCTCGAAACAGACGAAGCCAGCAACAGCCACCGCAGCAGCAACAGCGGCAATGGAAAGCGGGACGACGGATTGATTAATGAAGGAGGCAATTAGCGGCGCTCGGCGACACACACCGGCACCGAGAGCTGCGCTCGGCAGGCTGAGGCGCCATCTCTGGTGCAGCTGGAATAAACTGGCCGTGCCACTCGGAGCAGGCAAGATACACGCGCGTCCCGCGTCTGTCTACCTGCGGTGTCATTTTTCACACTCGCAGCTCTCTACTGCTAAACAAAAAAAAAACAAAAAAACGATTCTCAAACCTCCCAACAGAGCACGTCTGACACGTCGAGGAACAGAAAACCCGTTGACTCTACATTTGTTTAGTCGCGAACTGCGTGGCGCAAAACATGGCTCCGGCTTTACGTGAGTCAGGTCTCGAGATAAACACCTCCATAATGTCAAGGTAATCTAGGTATGGGTAGTTGGTTCAAGAATGTGAGTTAACAGGCAATTTTTGTCGTGTATCCTGACACAGAACTTTTATCGTAGAATAATTGACAGCGCAACAGGGTAGATATGGACAGAAGAAAAGGACAGAGTACTTTCTTCTCTCCGTATCTAACCCATCGCACGGTATATTATTCTACGATGAACATTCACAAACTTGCTCAACACGCGATTGTGCACAGAACTTGCTTTGTGAAAGCAGGCTTTTTGTCACATTTTGGGAGACACTGCTTCCATAACGATATATGACTAGACTACTGTTTTAAGAACTATCATTGCGGTATCACGATGAAGTCTGCTGCTGCATTCAAGGCAGCATCTCGTCATAAATGGTGTTGATTCGGGACGAGTAAGAAGCGCAGATGTGAGGATTAAAAAAAAATCCTACGAAAGGTCCTATTGCCTGTAATATTAACTATGTGAGCCCATGGAAAAAAAACTCATGCGCTAAATGCTACTACACAAACGATGGCAATGATTAAGAAATGGTCAATGTCTACGGGTGACTCGTTCCTTTACAAGTTGCGACAGCTAACGAGCCATTGGAAGTGGTCAAGGAATACGCCTACTGATGGTGACCGTGGGTTCAAACCCTGAAATTGAAGCAACTAGCGATGGAGCATGTTTAGCACTCTCAGATTACGGGTTCGCCACTATCCCTCTAATAACAATAATAATAATAACAATAGCAACAGCAACAACAACAACAATAATATAATTAATAATAATATTGTAACCTAATAATAATAATAATAATAATAATAATAATAATAATAATAATAATAATAATAATAATAATAATAATAATAAAGGTAGCTTTGCAATAGTGGCACCAAGCCTGAAAGAATTGTGAAGCTGAGTGGCCTTCTTTGGTTTCTCTTCAATTTTCTTGTTCTTTTCTCATTTTTTCTGCATTTTTCTTTTTTTATCACTTCTCTCTTTCTATTTGTCACTTGTTTGTTATTGTTCAATTTTTATGCGTGGTTTGAATTGTCCCGTTTCCCTAAGCCACAGCAATTATGTCCGCAGTTCATGACATCATCAAGGCGCTTGAAGAACAAGAGGAAGAAGACTTCTCCCCGGCGCAAGTGCGCGCTCAGTATGCTACAGCTGTGTATATGCTATAGACCCTTCCATTGTTTACAAATACAGACCCTTGATGACATCCGGTGCCGCCTGCCGATGTGCCTGAATAGCATCGGTGGGCAAGAAGAGCGTTAGAAAATCGCCCGCTAATTTTCTACATTTTCCTTCCCTAATTTGGCAAAATATCTCCAAATAAATGTTCTACACATAAAAACTACAAGAGATTGTCTTAAACATTACGTACGTTCTTTTTATCTAAAAAACTAATAAGAGACCTTCCTTACCCTTGAAAAGACATTAAAAGGTCCTTTCAGTTTTGACGTTACGAGCTGGTAAATGAGGTGACCCGGACTTTTTTTTTTTTGGTGGTGGTGGGGGGGGGGGGGGACCCAACGGTTGCAATCTTGAAACCGCCTATACCTGGTCTTGCCTGCGTTATGGCAAGCTACGAGGACAGCATACAGCAACATATGACTGCCCCACTCCCTAAAATATTCACACTGGAAAGTATATAGCGGCTGCTTCTTGCTCGTATTTACCCACGGAGCAGAAACTTGTAGGCTTGCGAAGAAGGCTCAACTTAAATTGAGAGCAACGCAGAGAACCACGGAAATGAAAATCATGGGTGTCATCTTGAAGGACAAGTAATTAGTACAGTAGTTCAAAGAACAGGTGAGTTTTAAGGATACCTTAGTTGAAATGAAAAATAAAAAAACGGCATAAGCAAGGCATGCAGCGAGAATTCATGATAACCTCTGGTCACCAGTAGTAACAGACTAAAATTTAACATATTGCCCCGCCGCGGTGGTCTAGTGGCTAAGGTACTCGGCTGCTGACCCGCAGGTCGCAGGTTCGATTCCCGGCTGCGGCGGCTGCATTTCCGATGGAGGCGGAAATGTTGTAGGCCCATGTACTCAGATTTGGGTGCACGTTAAAGAACCCCAGGTGGTCAAAATTTCCGGAGTCCTCCACTACGGCGTCTCATAATCAAATGGTGGTTTTGGGACGTTAAACCCCACAAAGCAATCAAAATTTAACATAAGGAACTCCACGCAAGAGTTGGGTTGGCAGATAATATTGCAAAATTTGCGAGATAATGTAACCACAGCAAACACAAGACCAGGTAGGTAAAAGGAAGAAAGAAAGAAGCATTGGAAAGTAACTTGATCTCCAGCGGGCGTAGTAAGAATGATCATATGATGAAATGTCTTTCATGGACCATAACAAACAATACGCCATGTAATAAGGGAAGCACAGAAGACAAAATAGGCAGACAATGTTTGCCGCGCAATATTGTCTTGCTTTTGCAAGCCACCATGCGCTATACTGTCTCATTTTATTGATAACAGGGTGTCACTCACCTCACTGCGTAATTCCATAGGGGAAAAAAACTGAGTAAGACTACTACGTCATATCAACACGAAATGAATCTGAAAGTGTTACGTTTCTTCTTTTTCGCGATAGCATTGAGTCGCTGTGCTATGATGCGAAACATAATTTCAAAGTGGCAGGCATCTACGTATTTTACGGTTGTCTTGCTACGCGAAACACTTAATGCTGAATTATTAAGGTCTGGTTATAAATATAAAAATAAAGTTTGTATCTGGTCAACCATCGCTGCCGCTTCGCGAAGTTCAAAAGAGGTGGCAACAGCAGAGATTAATATACTGCGCATGTGCGAACAGAAGTTGAATTTCGCTCCCAGGTTGTCACTAGTCTACAACCAGTGACAAAGGTCCACGGCCACAGAATATTTATTTCAATCGGTCATAAAGCAGCTTAACCCACATATCTGAATGTGTTTTTTTTTATGATAAGTGAGCTGTTGAATATCGCAGCGCATGAAGCATTCGCAGTTTCTCGATTGGTATGTGGGGTTTAACGTCCCAAAACCACCACATGATAATGAGAGACGCCATAGTGGAGGGCCCCAGACATTTCGACCACCTGGGGTTCTTTAACGTGCACCCAACTCTGAGCACACGGGCCTACAACATTTCTGCGTCCATCAGAAATGCAGCCGCCGAGGCCAGGATTCAATCCCGTGACCTGCGTGCTGGTCAGCAGCCGAGTACCTTAGCCACTAGGCCACCGCGTTGGGGCACATTTGCAGTTTCTCGTTTGTTGACATACTTGTTTGATCTAAAAACATTGTCAATATATTAACAGCATGTTTTGCGTGGCCCTCCAGTATTACGAAGGTGCAGCCAGCTCCAATGGGTGTTACCTTACGCAGCAACTCGGATGTTGTTGAAGTCGACAATCCGGGACTTTCAAGCATGCTAAAGCTACATATTGACCTTTAAAGCGTGCTTCATGCTGCACTTACTCGTACACAGAAAAAGCCAACACTATTGAATTGTGCAATGCGTTTTGTATTGCACTTCCGCGAACATAAACAAAACCAACTTTTTCAAACTTTAAAGCGTGCTTCGTGTTTTACACAAACGTACGCAGGTGAAGAAAACTTGCACACAATTTATAGGACGCCTTGAAATGTATAAAAGATACCAGAGAACAGAATAAAACTCTATATGTCTGTGCGTAAAACCAAAAACTCAGTAATAAGAAAAGACGATCTAGTTGGTTTTGCTGCATACTGAAGCTTTAGACCAGACACACGAGGACACAGACGAAAGAAACCCAAGGATTGTGTTCCTTTCGTCTGTGTCTTCGTCTGTGTGTGCGCTAAAGCTTCAGTATACAAAAACCTCAAGCGCGCGCCTGTGTGTGTCTTCGTCTGTGTGTGCGCTAAAGCTTCAGTATACAAAAACCTCAAGCGCGCGCGCGTGTGTGTCTTCGTGTGCGCTAAAGCTTCAGTATACAAAAACCTCAAGCGCGCGCGTGTGTGTGTCTTCGTCTGTGTGTGCGCTAAAGCTTCAGTATAAAAAAACCTCAAGCGCGCGTGTGTGTGTCTTCGTCTGTGTGTGCGCTAAAGCTTCAGTATAAAAAACCTCAAGCGCGCGTGTGTGTGTCTTCGTCTGTGTGTGCGCTAAAGCTTCAGCATAAAAAAACCTCAAGCGCGCGTGTGTGTGTGTGTCTTCGTCTGTGTGTGCGCTAAAGCTTCAGTATACAAAAACCTCAAGCGCACGCGCGTGTGTCTTCGTCTGTGTGTGCGCTAAAGCTTCAGTATACAAAAACCTCAAGCGCGCGCGTGTGTGTGTCTTCGTCTGTGCGTGCGCTAACGCTTCAGTATACAAAAACCTCAAGCGCGCGCGTGTGTGTGTCTTCGTCTGTGTGTGCGCTAAAGCTTCAGTATACAAAAACCTCAAGCGCGCGCGTGTGTGTGTCTTCGTCTGTGTGTGCGCTAAAGCTTCAGTATACAAAAACCTCAAGCGTGCGCGCGCGTGTGCGTGTGCGCGCGTGCGCGCGTGTGCGTGTGCGTGTGCGTGTGTGCGTGTGCGTGCGTGCGTGTGCGTGGGTGCGTGTGCGTGTGCATGTCAGAGAGAGAGAAAGACGATAGAGAAAGTCAGTGCCCACTTCTAATAGCCGCTTTCCTGTCCTTTCGGGTTCGTGTTTTCGTTAACTTTTTAGCTTCTTAGATTTTCTTGATCCAGTGCACAAACTAGGCCAACAACAAGTGTTATGAGAATTTTCTCGATCCCCACTACTGGCATCCTGAATCGCCACAGTATAAGAATAAGCCCACATAGCATAATTCTTGGACTCGCTTGGTGGATTCTGTGCTGAACGGTTGTGTCGCCCGCTATCTCCGAGTCTAGACGCCCGCGTAGGTCTCGCCAATCGGCCCACCGTCCACGATCTCCCGACGCCGAGTGGCTCTCGCCGAGCTGAGTCCCGTCCTCGGACTTCTTCGACCATGTCCCTCATCTTTCCTACATCTTCCCTCTACACTCGTGTGCGGTGAGTGCTCAGTCTTCCATATATTTCTACTTCTACCATTTTTGTTTATTCCCATTTTCCCATCCGCAACAAGCAGCTTAGCCGTGTCGCCAACAAGGCAAATAGAAATTAGCTCCTTTTTTTTCTTCAAGAACCACTTATTACAACTAATTCTCCATTGCTGAGCCGATATAAAGCAGCAGGTATGTGCAAGAGCATGAGAGAGCCGGCTGGTTTTCGTTAAACATTTCCTACGCACAACGTATCATTCGTTCATGCTGTATTTTTCAGCTTGGCCCGTCGAAACAGGCATAAAGGGAAGCCACCGGCATCAGAGTATCCAGGTTTCTCGTGTATAAAGTAAGATGTGCCAAGGTGCGATTCGTTCCAACGAGCGTGTGGTTGAGCTCCACAGCAAGAACATTCACTTTTTAACTGTGAGGGAGACGAACTTAATACCCTCACCAAATCTGTTATTGGTAAGCTACGTATGGCTTCACAGCTACACCTGGAAGAAAGTCGTTTTTCATAGTCGTTTTAAATGTGTACGTCTGCCGCTGGTGCATGTCCCATAGAACTTATGTCATGATATCGTAAGAAAACCAGATCTCAATTATTTGGGGTGATGGTAGCTGTTGGTGTACGTGCTGCTTCTTCTACTTACCAAACCCCTATCAAGCGCAGTACAACGTCTTTTAATAATTTGGTTTCTAGTTATCCATGGCATCATCTTCATCATCATTCATCTCGCCGTTATGTCTCTTTTCTCACCTCTCCCTGTACAAAGCAGCAGGCTAGAGCGCGTTAATTCAGTATCCCCTCTCCTCAATAATAAAGAAAAGTTAACTTGGTATCGCATTCTATTTGAGCGCTAGTTGATTTTGTGACACCAAGGTATGTCACTTATCTATAAAATATCTACAAGACGCAGAAATGTGTCAATAGGCAGGAACGAAGTGTACGCTAAAATATGAAAAAAAAAGAAACCATCTATTTATTACTTCACTAAAGGAATACTGTGTACCTTCACGAGCTACCCAAAAGTAGCAAGCCCGGAACTAGAAACATCACTGACATACGTTTTCTTGAAAAAAAAAAACAGAAGTGTTCGAACTGACTTATGAGTGCTCTTCGTGGTTAAACGTGCTGCCTAAATACGTGTCAATAAAAATACCAACGGAAAGACAGCAGGCCACAAGATTATGCTTGATATCGTGCCAATACAGTTCACCATGTAAACTCCCACGGGTTTACTCATGATGGAGAAGTTTTACTCCCGCCGGTATGACTAGAAAGAGTGAGTGACTTACAGCGAATTACGTTGAACGAGTTATCGCGTTGCTATTCCGTAACACGGCTGAAAGTGCGACTATTTTCGTCGTCGTTTTAGGGTTAACCAGGATGGCTGCATAGATTATTCGATGCCGCATGCTTGATTAGTGGTGCAGCGCAAAGTGAAACGAGGGCTACATCATTTTTAGGCATAGATTAACGAGTTATTTTCATGCTTCAGGACCGGTGCAGCACGAGACGGAGTGAACGCTACCACACACACTTAAAGATGGATTGACGAGGTAGCCTCCCAAGAATAACAGCGCAGCAGAAGAAACTGGACAATCGAACACAGGAAACTGGAGCTCTGAAATGCTTCGCGCTGTTACACGTGTCGTGAAAAGCTACCAACATCACAAAGAAAACATCCTCAGTATACTACGCTAGAAAATCAACTTGCAACCCGACGACGCTGTAGGCTTTTCTAAGCGTAAAAAATTTGTAAGGTTCAACGCCGGTCCAAAAGAAATGACCCATCTATTTGTCAATACGGCGGGCAGCCCCCAATAAGTTGGCAAGAAAATGTTTACAGTAACCTTATATTCTTCTTTTTCCATCTTCGTGTTACAAGGGCACCGTTCGGCTTCAATGTTCCATACCTGACGTCAACGAGTGAAACCTGATCGCGTAGGCGCCGCTACCGGGGCCAGTGTCGTTGAGGTTCACCGTAAGCGGGGTGACTCCGCACATCCCTTTCATAAGCGAGAAAGGAACAGCGCACCTAACTGGAACAACGGCTTTTTTTTTTTCTTTCGTTCCTATGAAGCCTAGGCTCCTCGTCTTCACGGGGCTCTTGCAATCACTCCTCGCGCTTCACTGGCGAGTGTTTTCCAGGGGATTACAATTACATCGGGAGCGCCGCAGGCAGACGGGATCGGATTATCGGGGTCCCAGTTAAAGTTCACCGGAGGGGTCGGGACTCGGGAACAGTGGCGCGTGGGCGGGAAAGAAGGAGGGACGGTATCACTGCTCGGTCATGCTGAAAGAACCACCACGCGATACTCAGTGTGTTGCGTCCTCTTCGAATGGCAGGTAATTGGCTCGTTAGATGCGACGCACAAGCCTAGGTTAACTCTAGAACGGGGCTTCGTGAACAATACTTTTTTCTAGGGTTTTTTAGCCTTAATTTATAGAGAGGTGGGTATGGGGACAATATAACAACTTAGGATCTTACTTCAGCCAAATCCATGGTCATAAATCCAGAAGAAAATTTTTAGTATTTACGAGGGAGCGTGAAATAAAATGCGCACTCTACAGAACACTTTTTAAGGGCCAATTCACAGCTTTCTCGATGTTTCATGGTGACGCGTTTCTCTTCATTATATAAAGGCTTGTTTTTCAGTCATGATTTTTCAAGAGCTCAAGTGCATAAGCCTTTTGTAAAGTGTTATTTTTTTTCTAACAATCATGTTAGTGTACTATTCGCATCTTTACTTCTTATCCTTTTATTGCTGCGCAGTACGTAGTGAAGAGAAAAAAGAAATCCAGAAATCGTTAAGTAGCGACACCATTATAAAATTTCCTTCGGCTTTCTATTCATCAGTTTTATTATCTGCGCACACCACGATAAATAATTGTCCTATATTTGCGCTGTTCAAATTTCTTGTTGTTACTCTAGAAACTACAACGTATTGCGACATACACTATACCTTGTATAGCTCTGTTAACAACTACGCCCCCTACTTCGTCCATAGTTTCAACGCATGTGTGTTTGTACGCAAGCATTAAACAAAGACAAAAAAGATCTCACTCTCTAGCACCTTGCCTAGGGTAAAATAATCTGTTACGCACAATTGGAAAAATTTAGTTGAAGGTTACCAAGAGGCAAGCACATTCATAAAGCACGTGCTAACAGGACCGGTAAATCATTCGTGAGAGGCTTACACAGTTCTGTGAAGAGTTCGTTAAACTATACTTCTGGCAAACACAGGAACCAGATTTGCTTCCATTTCGTCGCCTGACACACTTCTGTATTGAAACGGAACAAAAAAAAACATATTTGCAGATGTCTGTATCCGTTTGCTTCTTTTCGAGTCGATACAGAAGATGGTCATCGCTGTATATAAGCGACCGGTAAACATGCTGAGCGGGACCACATCAAACAACACATCTGCGTAAAGCCATGGTACTTAGTTCCGCGTCCCTGCGGCCTTTTGTCCTCTTAGTTATCAGTGACTTCAGATGAATTTTCGGTATATCTTGGCCCACATTGTGTGCGTGATTGCCACCGTCGGAGTTCGCGCGTTCTAGTGCAGCCGACCAAAAACTGAATGAAAAGATTATGTACATCATTGAAGTGACTTATACTACTGTTCTCTTGCACATTACGCATATATACAGTCTGAATCACAATTGACTTGAGCAATCGGCCGCATCAGCCACCGATTTTCGCTGTAGAACTCACAGTGACCAACGCCCCTGTGGTACCAAGCATAGCCGTACCACTTGCTAGGTCCCAGGGCTGTAAATGAAGCATGAACGGAGGTTTGTTCCTAACGCTAAGTAGTAGCCGCGGACGGCGCTAGTGTCCAAAGCCAGCCACCCGCTCAACTGCTATATACAGGTGTAATTTAGACTGCGCTAGACTAAGAAAGCAGAAGGTCAGCGAATGCAAGCTGCAGAAAGGCACATCCACCGCGAACGAGGTTCGCATAGTTGATACCGAAGAAACGAATACCGCATCTTAAAAGAACCTGATTTTTCTGTTGGTTTCAGAAGCGAGAAAAGAGTGAGCCTTTGTCTTTTTTCTTTCCTTGAAATTTTAAGAAAGAACAAACAGCGAGAGTGTAGATTATTACTGGATTTTGCTCTGACACGCGATACCTATAGCTGGGCGATGCTGTAACATTTAACGCGCGAGAAAAACCCGAATCAGCGAAGCTTCACGCGCTGCAAAGGCAAAAGTAAAAAGGAAGAAAGAAAGAAATACTAGGCCATGCTACTCGTGGACGACACTCAAAAAATTGAAATAGATGACTTATCCCGTCGTATATGGGTCTGCGCCGAGGGGTGTTCGCGCGGCTTCAATTAACGCGTCGCGATTCGCCAAGCGTGAAAATGATATCCACAAGACCGAAGAAACCCCGCACGCTGTCGTGGGGGCAGGTTCGGGGGAAGGAAGGGGGGGGGGGGGTAACACAAAGCTAAAGAACAGTTCACTTCATTTCAGTTCGGGCGATCATGACGAGTGTTGCGAGTACAATGAAGCCAACAAGTCCGACAGGGAAAAAAAACGGGGCTGCTCCAAGTGAGATCGTTTAGTCTTCGTCTCATCCACAATTTCTTTTTCCTCGTTTTCTATTTCCGGCAACCTCGTTTCGCATACGCGACCTCTTTGGTTTTTTTTTTTTACTCGTGGTAACGAAAAGACATGTAGCTTTCAGGAATGTAGTTGTCTATTTGACATTCAAGAATGTATACGGAACGTGATGACGAGATTTTAAGAGAGCGGACAAGCAAATGTTGAGAGATGCAGGACTATTGTTAAGTGTGTGTGCGTGTGTGTGTGTGCGTGTGTGCGTGTGTGCGTGTTTGTGCGCGTGCGTGCGTGTGTGTGAGTTTTTACGTGTGATGTCTCTGGAGGTGCAGAGGAAATTTATAGGCTCCTGAAATCCAGCTTCACTAATGAAGATGCATTGAAGCGGCATGTCATGAACAGGTACTGCGAGGGAAAATATCATATCACATTAATAAATTATACGCCATATTTGCCGTAGCTGTAAACATTTTTGCTCTTTGACATTTCAAATGTATGCTCGCGCTGTTTCTGAGTCTCTTTTACTTATCAAAGCGACTGTGGAATCCTGATGTTGAGCGGGAGATTCTGGATGAAGGCCGAGAATAAGGGCAAGCATAAAGAGAAGATTGTGAACTGTGACATCGGTGCACATTAAACCAGACATGGCCAACAGTACACAGCACACAGCGACGGCATGCCTGGTGACTAACCAGTAACATTGGTGAGATAAAATTCACCAACTATTAGCATTCAATTTCATTTTTTGCATAAACTTTAGGCTACCTCTGGGACTGAGCACTTGCGGCGAAGACTGCGTATGGTGTTACCGTAGAAAACAACCTTTCGATGATATTGCTTATAAGACAATGAATTTCATGTCATGTATTTTAAGTGGCCCTGGCAACGAGTGGCACTGATGTGTATCTTTCGAGCACTTTCGATTAGGCACTTCTGGTTTTCTTAACATTTATGAAAACTCTTCAAAAATATAAATCAATATTTCTGGGTCATGTTAACAGTTATACTTAATACATATGATATCGGAACATCGTCATGGATATGACAATGGCCAAATATATACCAGGATAGTTAAGAAAAATCATTTGGCAGAGTTCAATGAAAACTAGTGAGCAGTTGGGAATGTTGCGGCACCTGGTGGAGCATATCCGAACCACGCGCTTCTTTCTATGTGGCCTCTGATATACAATTCGGCAGTACGCGTACCACTAATTAAATAAAACAAGTACAGCAGAAAACACGAACGCCTACGTGTGAATGCCAGTACAAAACAGCCAATTCAAAGAGTAGGTTTACTCCGGAATTTCTTTCTTCGTGCATGTCTCTATAATACACACTGCGGTTACCTGTTTGCCCTCACTTAAGTAGTGCGCAGTCACACACTCTTGAACGCAACCCCATCAAGCCGAATTATTACGGCCTCTAGACTGTAACCCAAGCAGTTGCAAGCAAGTGGTAAGCGATGATTGAACATGTAGAAAGTAAGCGAGACACTTCGTCTCAAAGCGCACTGCACAAGAACTTAGTTTGGACAGTTTACCGGAGTCGACGAGTGATCCGGAAGCCTCTCCACAGAGTTTAATTTCACGACGTCATGCATTATTATAAGATGATACAACCTTCGATAATTGCGCCACTTTCTAGCCTGTAACCGCTCCGCCAAACACGGCGCCTTATACACGGATTGTTTCAATGCGTAAAGGTGAGCGGTGTGTCAAAGCGCTATAGTGTCCACTACGCCGTCAACATCATTAGACCGCCTCTCAATTGTCGCCGCGAAGTTTCTAGCAACTTGAGTCATCCCCAATCGTGCACCGAAACAAGGTACCTCAATTGGTGCTCCACGCACCGGCAATGCGTTGTTTGTAAAGTGAAATGCAGGGCTGCTGCGAACCGCAATTGGTTTCCAGGTCGAGGCGAAGTTCCATTTCAAGTGAATTTCGAAAGCCTATTACCGTTAAACCCGCAGGGGACGAACACGGTGAAATGTGCCGCTGACATCTCACAGGGTCTTGTCCACGATACGCCTAGACGTGTGGCTAGGAGGACGGCGCCGAGTTTAGTTAACGAGGCATACGACACGAACATAATTTATCAGTAAACAATGATAATAGTATCATTCAAAAAAATAAGGCAGCTTCGCACTAGAGATGCCAAGCCTCAACGAAAGCGGAGCTTAGCGGGCTTTCATATTTATCGTTATTTTTCTATTTCTTTTTCTTTCTATGTTTTTTCTGTTATTTTGCTAACTATTTTTGTCTCTACTTAATTCTAAAGTTTTCTTCATTTTTTTATCTTCGTTCTTTTTCTCCCGTTCTATCACTCTATTTCTCGCTTCCTCTTCCTGTCTATCTCTTTTTCACTTTCTTTTTTCTTTAATTGTCTGTTTATCGTTCTCTTCTTTCTATATCTTTCTCTCTCTGTTTCTGTGTCTATTCATAGTTTTTCTGTCTTTTATCCATTGCTCTATTTATCTTTCTTTCTATATTTTTGTTTTGCTCTTTCCCTCTCTCTCTCTCTCTCTCTACTTGTTCTCTTGCCCATCCGAGTTACTGCGTCACACGCCTGACAAACCGGCGCACATGTTAGAATGGAGCAGAAGATGAAGGAGAGGAGCTAGCGCATGCCGGCCCAGTTCCTGGGTTCGTGATTATGACAGTTCTTGCGTGCGACTAACTCCGTTTCTGTGAGCCTAAACACCTCCATTCTTTAGAAAAAAAATACACTTTTTTAGCACTTAAGAAGCTCGAATGACGGGAAAGTACACGCTGAAAGTACTGACAGGAAGGCCCATCGCAATAGCACAAAACAATAATAGCAAATTACAATGCTAATGTGGCCCGTGTATGCGCCTAAATTAAGATTATGCGCAGTTTGCGAGAAGTAAGAGGGAAAAGAAAAATCGATTTATCCATGCACCCCAACCTGAGGGTCAAAAAATTACTGATGTGTTTAACACACTTGCGCGTGCGTCTGCACAACAGGTAGAACAAGAAGTATGAGTAAGAATGGAGAAATAACGAACGGGTAATCAAAATTACTGTGTTTTCATATATAAAATCATGAAAATCGCAAATTTTACTTCTTAACCAACACCAGTAATAAATGTCACAATACTTAATTAAACGCCTGTTGTCATGTTATTCTGCAAGATCTCGACTACGATCGGTATAGTTTTTAGAGTGCTGACATCTTGGTATGCTCATACGAGCAACCATTTCAGCGAGTTGGAACGAATATATAATCGTAAACTAAGGAGCCCATATTTTTTTTTCGGAAGAAAGAAATGGGGGCGGTATACAGACACTAGTACTAACCCTCAAGTCTGCACTGATTGTTTTTTTTTATTCAGAAACACTACAATTATCTATACGTAGACACAGTCCCAGTGAAAGTATATGAAATCCGGTGATCATCAGCAAAGCATCTTTTCCACGTGAAACACCTTTCTCTTGCACATCTAGTCTGCCACTTTCGAGATACTGTATTTCGTTTCTGTTAACGCAAATGATGAATGAATGGTGCGTGCATAGTGCTCTTTCTTCCCGAAAGTGGCGAGCTTCAATGATCAAGCGCTACCCGAGATTTTATGTCTTCAGATACCTACTAAAATCCGCCATAAAGATAACACTCAAAATCACCGTTTACGGTTAACAACAGTGGCTTTCACGAATACATTATCCTTTCGCATTCAAATAGCTGACGACGCTTTGTGTGACAACTGTGGTAGTGAGGAGACATTACAACATATCTTCGGTGACAGTCCTCGTTACATTGTGCAAAAACAATCACTCGCGGTCGCTCTAGGCCACATAGATCACAGACCGATAACGGGAGAAACCACTTTGGAATCTTTTACTGAGAGGCCGACGCGGATGAACACGGCGAAGGCATTGCTCAAGTTCTTCGACATCAGAGTTGTCCCGATGGTTATAGACTAATGGCGATATCATGACTTTTAAGGTGAGATGACTCACCTCTGAGGTGAGGTGACTGTGAGGCGTCACTCTTTGCGCGGGCACTCTCCCTACATCCCTCGTTCTCTCTACCTCTCTCTTTAAAATCTCCCATCCCTTCCACCACTGTAGGGTAGCATACACGTTCCTCTAGACTGACTAACATCCCTTCCTTTCCTATCTATTCTGTTCTATCCTTCCTCCTTAGCGTTTAACGATACAAGAACGAACGAACCTATTAGTGCGCTCGTATCTACGGCTTCAGATAGGCACACAGGAACCTATAATTCTACATTTCGCGACTTAATTCACTAAAGTTTAGAAATACCTCCTACGAGACATGAGTGCAATAGAAACAGAAGTGCAGACGTCGTTTTGCCTTCATGGAAACCCAACACAGACTTCCAGCATGCACTAGACGGCGAAAGCTAAACCGACGAAAGTTCGCAAGGTCCGCTGTTCTGTAAGCAACAGCCAAACGCGAAACGATGGCGAGTCGTTGTTGATTACGCCAATAGAAAGCAACAAAAACCCTCCCGAGTGTGTTAGAAAGCTTTAGTTCCGGTACATCGAGTGGAGGCACCACTGGCAACTTCCGCTTCACCGAAGAAGCTTCCGGCACATAACCGGAAGCGAGACGGTCCGCGCACAACAACGCACTGAGAACAGGACCGAAGACTCGCTTCTTCGTCGTCCTTTCGTTCTAGGGCACGTTGCTCTCTTTGGTTGCAGCGCTCCTGTTTTACTTTCCATTGCGCGCATCGCAATTGCTTTAGGCACGAGCCCACCGCACAAGGAGGAATAGAGGAACGAGGGAAATGAAAGAATGTCAGGGAAGGGTCTTGTGAGCACCACAACGGCAATCTCAAACCACATCTCTGGTGTATTGAGAGGAGTGCACCGTCTGTCAGATGGTAATACACCACTCACAGAGAGACGTATACACCTGTGTCCAAGTGTATCATATATACGAAACAGAGAGCCAGTAAGGAGCCACATACGTCTCAGATAGCTCTCAGAGGGATCACCTTTCCCTCCTATCTTTCCACTGCCCCTCTTTTTTGAGCTATAAAGCTTCGCTCTCAAACGACAATTCCCAGCGGAGGCGTCTTGCATAAAAATTTCGGGAGTGGACGACAGAATGGGACTTAAGGGTATACCTTGTATCCATCCGTTTATATTTTTACTTAGCGAAAAGGAAAATGTATCTCTATGATGAGCCCGGTGTTGTGCGTACCAAATGGCAACAAAAGCGTCCTGCAGGTCTTAATCTATCTCAGTTGATGTTTTGATATGATAGCATATCCAAGAGAAAGGCATTTAGTAAGGTATAGAACGGTGTGCGCGGTTCATCCTGCGCGTATATTTGTAACACGGCGAGCCATATCTCTCACATGACGCTATCCGGTCAATAATCTCGTGTTTTCTGAACCCTAATGAATGCTACGTGCATGGCAGATAAGCAGTGCTCAAGAAGCCATCGAAGTTTCCTCTGGAAGAGCACGAATGAAGGAACTGTAGTCCATTAACGACAAAAAAAAAACTCACAGAGCTTCTCATGTATTCACCTAAGAGGACTAAAATACGAAAGGCATCCTGTTCTCTTTTTTTTTCTCAGTCAATCTGCTAGTCCTTCCTCCATAGTCGTGCGCACGGAGAGGGGGGCATCCCATTCCCTGTTCACGTAACAACGAAGGGGGGTGGGTACAATGCCAGCCACATACGTTGACATAATGAAGAGAGAGGGTGCTGCACGAACATTTTCCACCCTCCCTGAAGGGGAACCCTGCACATGCCGTTTCGCTCGCTTTCCTCCAAATGTTTTACTTACGTGACTTCACACTGCCTCCATGATCACCCCACCTTAGGCCAAGCGAAAATGTCAAGCGTTGACGTCATCAAGTCAAGTGACTTATGTGACATCATAATGTGCCATCATCACGCGATTATTTGCATCACTCACCGACGCAATACGGCGACGGTCAATTTTCGCGTCTAGTGTGGCATCTAAGGCTTTCACCTGAATCAGCGTACCTGCCTACTTGTGTTAGAACTGACGCAAAAGGCACAAGGTTCATACGCGGCTATTTGGTGTCTGTGGCTTGTTCTTATTCACAGTTTATGAGAATCTAGCAGGTGCACCGTTGAACACATTGACGCACACAACGGTGTTTAGAGCACCTTTGTCACACCGAGAACGTCTAAGTGAGCATACATTGATTTATTTGTGGGGTTTAACGTCCCAAAACCACCATATGATTATGAGAGACGCCGTAGTGGAGGGCTCCGGAAATTTTTACCACCTGCGGGGTTCTTTAACGTGCACCCAAATCTGAGCACACGGGCCTACAACCTTTCCGCCTCCATCGGAAAAGCAGCCGCCGCTGCCTGAATTCGATCCCGCGACGTGCGGGTCAGCAGCCGAGTACCTTAGCCACTAGACCAGCGCGGCGGGGCGTCTAAGTGAGCAGGCGATGCGAATAGTTCGGTACCTTGAAGATTATACGAATAAGTTGATTGAGAAGACTTGTCAGTTGTTTTATTGTATATCATTAGTAATTAATTTATGCAAATGTAAGTGACTAAGTATTATTCTTATTCGACCACTAATTGAACTCCGGAGTCACTGAAGAAAGAGATACCTGCAACGCTCGTGAACACAGCGTATAGGCATTGAAGCTGGTGGCGTCTTCCTTGTGACTTTTGGCACTAAGGATGAACCAGAGACTAGCTTACGGCTTAAGGACAGTAATCTTCCCCGGGTTATTTTTCTATTTTAAAAAGAGAAGCGGTGTAATACATGTGTAATAAACAGTACAGCATCGAACAGACGAGGTAGTACCAAATTTTATGTGAATACACGTAAGCCCGAGATGTCTAATGGATGAATGAGCTAGATTTCCACTGCTCAAAAGTTAAAAAAAAAGATTAGGCTTAGAGCTCCAAGTTTCGGAAGCACTGGATCTAAAGAGACCACATGATTGGGTCAGCTGAAGGACGTGCAGAGAGGTATGGAAAACATTTGGCTAAAGTAGACTCACTAAGACTCAGACCAATTTCAGTGAATGAGTGAGCCAATCTGAGAAGGTGAAGCAATTTAGGGAGCCGCCCCGTCGTTGTCTCATGTCTCGCGTTAGTGTCACCTTGGTCCCACGTTTGATACACATAAGCCGAGCAAGCTGCAAGTTTGCTTCGCCAGCATTCGCTTGTCCGTGAGCGTTATATAGCGTCGCAGGAGAGCTGATTCCTGTGCCTAAACTAGCGAAGGGACAGCGAAACGCCAGCGTCGGAAGTCAGATACAGATCTACGCAAGAGAGGGGAGCATGCAATGACACCGTATATTCAGATTGTCTGAGAAGGAAGGCACTTAGTGGCACCTTATTGAAATTAGGCCTAAAATGTCCTGATGGTTGCCTAGTATGATAAACCGGGAGTCATTTTTAATATCAAGTCTGGTTCGTGAGATGTTACTTTTTTTTTCATGCGCTTCCCATTCATTTAGGAGGAAGTGACCAGCCGCCGCAGAGAGGTGGCGCGACATGTTATGTCCAGAACCCCTGGGGATGAGCTAGATGTAGCGCGCTCGGAGTAGCAAAATATATAAATATCCACGAAGTGAATGACGATGAGTGTGTGAAGCAGTGGGATCACTCGGCGTTACCGCGAATCACCCTTGACATTGACCATCTCAAGCGTGATTACACATGTAAATGGGTGAAAAGCGGTGTACAGCAATATATTAGGTTTATTTGTCATGAACTGCGTGCTGTGATGAATTGTGGATTTTGTTTTGCCTTCGCTAGTATTTCTTTGTGTTATCGGATTCAGACTGAAATTGACAAAGACGAGATATGTGCACGTACCCCCGGTGCTAGTTAGACGTTTCCGGTCATACAAAGTGCATCGTAGAGTATATCCAGCCGTCATATACTGCACAAACGAGTCGTTGTCATTGATCATCATCGTCACCAGCGTCATCGTCATCACGGATACGGCACACGCCAACGCCGCCAACGGACAAGACTAGACTTTAAGGAGCTTCTCCCCTAGAACACAAGAAAGGATACTATGAACAGGAAAAAAAATGCGGGAAGTACGCAATAAGTAGTGCAAACCTTGGCACAGTGATGCCAGGTCGAGTGACCGCAAGCTCACTGGGCGAGCTGTATGTCTTTTCCCCTATATTTATCTACAAAGCTGGGCGGCCTTCTTCATTTTGATTTAGTTTTCTCTGTATTTCTTCCTCTCTTTCTTTCCGTCTTATCTCTCCGTTTTCTTTCTTTTCTGCCTTCGTTTATTTTTATTTCATTCTCTATCTTTCCGTAATTTTCCTTTCTCTCTTAATTTCGTATCCTGTCCTGTCTGTTTCTCGCTATCTTCTTTATTTGCATCTTTTTTTCTATTTTCTCCCTTTCTCGTTCAATTTTTTTCTCTTTCTCATTATTTATATGCTATGCTTTACTCTTTCTCCTTCTCCATTACATCCTCCTCCCCCTCCCTTCTCTTTTCTACCCGCTTGTTATGTTTCACTTTTTTTTGTTTGCCCTCCTCCCTGCCCTCACATATCTCCTTCTATTTGTGCTTACCTGTTGCTGTATGGCGGACATATCGGCGAACCTGTAGAGAGCACGTACCTGTTCATGATTGCGATAATTTCAGCTCACGTCATTTTACGAAGAGCTAGAATTGCTTCGCTGTTAGAGTAAATCCTCGCTGAAAAAATCACGTAATCACAAGAAAATACCACAAATCGGCTAAAATATTTAAAAAATCTCGCAAAGAAAACGCAAAGGAGCCAGAAAAAGCACACACACACACACACACACACACACGGACACACAAACGGTAAAATTATGAAAAGGACAAATAAACATAAGAAAGGGAAAACTGAAACAGGCAAATCGGTGCGCCTAACCTCGTAAAGCTCTGACTTGGAATGAAACTGACTTAGATTTTTTGCTCAGCTTTCTTCTGAGTAAGGATGGCTTAGCAAAATTTTAACGAGTTGAAGTTCAATAACGTGGTTGAGCGGAATATCGCTAAGGCTAAGCCCGCATCTCACAAGGCTCCGAGGATAAAAGATATATACTTCAGCGAGTTCTAGTAGGGTTACTTTACTTTGTTAATCTATATTGAATAGTATCTTGTCTGAAGACACTGTGCTTCAAATCAAAACACAACGCGTCTCCCCACCAACCTTCCGTCTCCTCCACCCCCTTCCCCAAGAAAAAAAAAAACTATTTTGCCAATGTATATTTATTTATTTATTTTATTTATTACATACTGCAGTCCGTAGACCAAGCAGGGGGGGGGGGGGGCACAAAAAGGGAGCATAGCGAAAAAAGCGAACAAGTTATACAGCAAGATTGAAATTGAAATTGAAATTGAAATTTATTCCGCAACAACAAATACATGTTACGAGGAGGGCAGGTAAAAGCTGTGAGAACAGCTTGAGAAGCCCTGACCCCCTAGTACACAGGGTAGCACAGAAAGACGTGCGGCTAAGGACAACCAAAATAAAAGTGTTTCACAATGTGCATTAAAAAAAGAAACAATGAAAGATTACAATGAAAGATCACCGAGGTAGTCGCCAGATCACATTATTATATAAACACTAATCGCAATTTTTTTGGTGATATGCTAGATATATCAATGTTATGTTCCCTAATTATGCGGTTTAGAAGTGTAGGCAGTTGAAACTTTAACATTTGATTTCCGTATTTCGTTCTACATTTTGATATGTGCCACACTTCAGGTTGACGTACATTATAAGCAGGAAAATTTTTCTCTAACCTGGCTATTCTGGTAATCGTATCATTATTTTTCAATAAACCGAACTTATATAAACGGCTTAGTTTATAATCATATATTGATGCAACCTGAATGATGTAGTGTTTTTTAAACAATTCTGCTGTGTGGCTGCGATGTGGTAATTTAGAGGCAAGACGCAAAGCTTTCTTTTGCAAGATGGTAAGTTTGCAAACGTTTACAGTTGTCGTTGTGGACCATACAAGAAAGGCATAATTCAATAATGAAGAAAACAACGAGTTATATATGAGCATGTTCACAGAAACAGGAAAATAGTAGCAATGACGGCGCATGACGCCGATTATACGAGATAGTTTAGTAATAATATGGTTCACGTGATCATCCCATGTCATGTTTTGTGAAAAATACACGCCTAATGATTTAAAACTTTTGACGACTTCAATTTCTAAATTATTTAACGAAATGATGGGAAACTGAACTTGTGTGTGGCGGGGGTGAAATAAAACAGCTTTTGTTTTTTTTATGTTTAGTTTTAGAGAGTTTTCTTGGGCCCATGTGTTAATTTTAGACAGATAGAATACACTGAAAGCTACTGAAAAACAAGTCATACTGAATAGGATGCTTAGTTATACATATCTAGAAAAAAAAAGCGAACAAACTTCTAGAAACAGTTTCAAGCTCAAAAAGTAAAGCTACACAGTTGAAATAATAAGATGAGGTAATCTAGCATTGAAATATCAACAGTGTTGATTACACAAAAGATGCATGTAGTTTTCAAAGTCGGGAATGCCACGTTCAGAAAAAAAACATTTGAAGGCAGTGCATTGCATTCGCTAATGGTTCTCGGAAAGAAGGAATGTTTGAAAAGGTTAGTACGTGCAAAGTAACGTGTCAGATCATGATTGTGAGTATGCCTGGTTTTCCTGGAAGAAGAGGGAGAGATTCTTACCACGCATGGCAAGGGCGAATTGGGTATTCCTTAATCCACCTTATTTCTGCAGTGACGTAGCGTAAAAAGGCGCAACCACTGAACTTGACGGGGTCGTGGCAACATGCTGGACAAAAAGTAAAAAAAAGCCCACAGCCACTGAGCGCAATGGCAGTCGAGTTGAGAATAGCTGGTCCGTTGAAGGGAGGTTGGCTTTGTCGCCTTTCAAGGAAAAGTACGCAACAATAGATTCCCTCCGAGCGGGCCACAGAGAACGCCGCTGGCCGGCAGGCTGGTCCAGACGAGGCAAAAATGAAATGGCCACACATGTCTGTATTTCTCGTACGAAAACTTGTCTCTTCTTGTTATTTGCTTCAATGCCAAGTTCACATGTTCTCTTCTATCTGCAAGAGCATAAAGACGCCTACGACAGCGCGGCTACAGCAAACACGTCCCCTTCGCGGCGACCGTAGAAGCCGTAAAAATCTTAACCGACAACGTTTAAAGCGACGAGGTTAGAAGCCGAAGGCCAGGCAGCAGGGGACGGCAACCTCGCGCTGGAGACATCTTCACGAAGATACGTTCTTGCAGCCGACAAACAACCACATGCCTCGAATGCTGCTTCGTTTGTTATTATTATTTCGTATAGTTTCGTTTTCTCGCCCTGTCTATTTTTTCACTCTTTTTCTCTCTCTCGAATCTCGGTCGGTTTCCTTCTTTCTCGCTTTTTTGAGCGTGTTGCTCTTTTTGTGCTTCCGCAAAATATGCCGGAGTATTTCAGGCAGGCATTAAATCCCGAAAGCACTACTCCCCTCTCCCGAATGCTGCCCCTGCCCAGCGTATTTCACTGTTGTACTTTTCCTTAACGCATCTTTCAGTTTTGTGTCACCATCTTGCTTTTCCTGCGATTTGCCTCCTCTGATCTCTGGGGTGTGTCGTCCCCCTCGATTCGCCTCGCGCCGCTTCCATTTTTATGAAGCTCGACCGCGCCGAAACGCTCCTCCGATTCCGAGCGCGTTTGGGCGCCGAGGCCCGCCTTCGTCGTCGTCTTCGGCAGCGCTTCGTCGAGATGCAAATCAAGTTTGAGAGCTCATCAATCCCAGTGGGCCTTGCGCCGGCACGAGTCGTAATCGAATCGCGCGTTCCGTCCATGCTTCGCGGAAGTGATCGCTATAGTCCGTGCTACAAGTCCAACCCGGCTCGAGTGTGTGCGAGTCTGTGACGAATAGCGGCCCGCCGACGATAATGGCCGAGCCCGTGCGTCCAATTGATTCTCATGTCGCCGGCTATTCATTCGTTTAGGACAATTAACGGCGCTTCTACGGAGATCAGGTTCCGCTTGTAGGTATAGTTACACGAACATCCCATTGCGAGAGTAAGCTTAAGTTTCCCACCCAACGCTCGTGCAATTAGATGAACAAAAAAAAGAAGTGCACCTTGCACTAATTCGCGCAGAGATGACGGCAGCACTAGTGGAGCTCGTCCTGACTTGGCTAGTTTTAGGGGCGAAGCTCTTTATAGCGGCACCCGTTCGTCCCTCGTGGCCGTAGTAGTAGTGCGTAACAAGTATTACATTTTAACCTCCAAGGTGGTGCAGGTGAGAGATGAGAGATTTTTTTCTGCGCGTTGTTGAACAATAAAAGGTAGTGCTCAATGTGCATTCCAATGGCTGCTAAGGAATGAGAGACAGGAGAATTCGGCTTTTAGGTAACGCGCACGCTGCAAATTTTTTTATTGTTCTCAGTGCAGCTTTTTCGCCTGTTCTCCCCGCAACCTTGTTGCGCAATAAACTAAATTCAATAATTCAATACTTTGCCGTAGCATCATACTTACACACTTAAGTACGATGCACGTCTACGTATGCAGATGCACGGGGAAACCAGCGTGTCATTTCGCTCAGTTTGCACCGGGAAGTTCGTGCGGCGGCGCCAGCAATCGTTGGGAGCACTGAATCTAAGCACACACACACACACCGACAGTTACCGATTTATTCAAAGAATAAACAAATTCCGCTGTAAGTAACCATGTTTTCGCGCCGATGTGAACCCGTCGTCTAGGGCAATTTGTACGAGCGACACACCCTAACAAAAGCCATCTGGCTGGCCTTTCAGAAGGCGCCCGAAAACTTTATTAGCCCAAGAAAGCGCAAAAACACCCCCACACTTTTCTTTTTCGTGATACGAACGCTACGTTCGCCGAACTCTCTAAAGGTGAAGGTCACAGCCTACAAAGTTGCAGGGCTCACAAAACAAGCGGCGGCCTCACAGCACAGACTTCAAGGAAGGATATCGCGCAAGCCTTTCGAAAGGCCGTTCAATTAACTCGAGCGCAAACTACAAACAGAACGCTTCGGGGACGAAACTCTTTCGAGTTGCAACATTTCAGCATCGCAGCGAGAGAGGCGTTCACGGTACAAATGAAATCGAGATTATACAGGGCGAAGACCAAGACGAGGCAGGAAGGTCTCGCGCGAAACGTGTTGTTGCAACCATTACAAGTGTACTCCTCCTAATTCGCTCGCCTTACAACGCGTCCGAAAACCCTATTCGCGATTTTTTTCACCCTCTTTTCGCCTCCCATGTGTATCCACGATGGTCCCGGTGTCTGCCGCTTTGTTTGTATTCAACGGATACAGACAAGTACCGCTGATAAAGAAGCAGCAACCATAGTATTTGCAGAGGTTCTCTGGTGGAGCAACTGGAACGCCGACCGGGACAGCATTCGTGAGCGACAAAGAACAGTAAAGGAAGTGCCGCGCGGGGGCAGAAGATGCGGAGGAGGAGGATGTGGGAGGAGGATTGGTGTGGAGCGCGAAGCGAGTCTCAATATCTCCGGGCTCGCGAGATAGGAAGCCAGAAGCAGCAGTGGCAGCTCGCGTGCCCCGTATAGTATAAGATTGAACTCCTCGGGAGAAGCTTTGGAATGGCACTACATGCGGAAACGCAATGAAGCCGCCTTTTGTTCGCGCGCTTCGGGCGAAGCGTGTCTCTGCTCCCGTCCCGTTCGGGAGAAGTTGCTTTTTTTTTTCCTGAAGAGGCCGGCGAACAAGAAGGAGAAGAGCGTCAGCTGCTCGAAAATGAAGGGAAGCCCTGTTTCTCTCTTCGGGGGACGGGCAGCAAAAGCCCCACCCATTCGACCAGGCCTGAACGGCGCCGAGTAGGCGTTCAATCGGACTGCTTTGTAGAACAGCTACCAAAAAGAGTGGAACGAAGTACAAACTTGGTGTAAGTTCACCGCTGCTAAATGTTCTCGGTCGACTGCCATCGGTGATTCGTAGAACGTGAAGTGTTGTTTCTCACACTTTTTGGTTCTCCAATGACTCGTTCTTGCTAAACTCCAATGCATTCACTTCTATTTCTTCGAGCGTGGATGAATCTCGCACACCTACCATCCCCATACAAATTTGTCACACATAAGGTGAAAAAAAAATGCCCAAAGACAAACTGCATAGAAACATGTGAGAGAGAAGCCTAAAACGCCAAACGGAAAACGAGATTGGGTGCAATTACAACGCAATCGAAACTGTCACACTATAAAAATGACTGTGCAAACATTAATTCGCACCGTGTCACAGTATGTATCTAATTTTAGGTAGGAATCAAGGGCCATTTCTTTTCTCACTACTTCTGACAACTATTGACATGACTATTTTAGCTGCAACAAATCTCCGCGGAAGCTGTATGTTGCACATATTAAAAATTGGGAGATCCTTAAGCTTTGTCTTTAAGAATGGAACGCGACGATTGCGATATCATGTCCGTAGTTAGTACTTCAACCACTTCGTGTACACTTTTTTATTGCATGATATTACTCGAGAAGTTTCAATTGTGTTTTTTTTTATTGGGCGAGTTTGCCTTACCGCATCAACATATATTTGATTGTGAATGGCTGGCTACATTGTAATCGATAAAGTTGAAAGTGGCTTGTGTCAGTGCAGCTTTCGCACGTGGCTGCATTCTGTGTAATGAATAGCGTGCTTTAAACCACGAGTGTCTTCCAATTTGCCATGCACCCACTCCGTAGTCGTGAGGGAATACGCGAAGTAATTTGCGCGCCTTTCGTAATGGGTGACCTGTTTTAAACCACAGAGTCGTTATGATAATCGCGCATTCTGCTACCTTGTAGCAACGTAAGCTTGTACCACGCAATAATACATGTTAGACTGTGAAGCCTGTATACAGGACGCATGTATGTGCAAAGCATGAAACTTACTTCCACTGCATTTCCAAGCAGGACAAGTTATTTTCAAGGTATTCACAAGCAGACCCGTGGTTGTGTGATACAACAGCTGCTTGCCGCGCAAACGGCCAGGGTCCCACCTTCACTGGTGTCCGGAAATTTTTATTATTTATTTATTTGAACATTTCTCGGTTTTTCGGTTACGATAATACAATTTTTCGCTCACAACCACCGACGCCCACGCCGGAATTTTCGCGGAACAAGCCTTTTAACGCTACCACGTTGATATCCTCCTTACAATACCGTTATCTATCTCCCCTGGCACAGCGTTCCCAAGGTATGCCCACAAAGCGACACAGGTGGGACTTTCCACGACCGGCACAGAGCAAAGCGGGTAGAGTCGCCCGCGACAGCAAGTGCCACCACGGCCCGCTATCGAAGAGAGGTTCCAAAGACCGCGGCTCAAGTCCCCTCGAGTCTCGAAAGGAAGGGAATCTATTAGTCGGGGTGAAATAGAATAGGCATAGATGGGGCGATAAACAGCGAGGAAAGAGGAAGCGCGTGAGGCGATGGCCCGCTTCTGCAATGAAGAGAATACGAAGCGTCGCCAGACGACGCGCGCGGGAGAACAGGAGGAAGTTCGGGACGGACGGGAAAGAGCGAGAGCGCTCTCCCCGCCGAACCCACACACACAGCGGCGCTCGTGCAATGTTGCGCCTCAGACGCGGCGGCGCCGGAGAGACTGGCGTCACGATGTCGGGAGGCGAGCGGCGCGGGCGTGTTGTGGATCGCAGCGGCAGCGGCGGCCGAGAGGAGGAAGGGAGAGAAAGTTTTGAGAGAGGAAGAGAGATATTTTAGGGAAGAAGGGCACGACAGAAAATAAGGAAACGCGGCCGCTCGCTCGCTTCCCGCTTGATCTGGAGCGTCGCGCCAGCTCTCTCTCTCTTTCTCAAGCTGCAGCCGTGGAGGAGAGGGGTAAGAGGCGGGGAGGAGGGCAACTGAAGAAGGAAAGGAACGCTGCTACGAAATAAACGAAAATACTTTGCACTCAAGAAAGAGAGGGGGCTTGGGAGAGTGCTTAAAATCAAGATGGGTGGAAACCGGGAAAGGAGAAAAATGGAGAGAAGAGGAAGGGGAGGGAAAAAGGGAAGAAAGATTTCGCTGTATACAGGAGAGAAAAACGATCTTCGCTTTTGCACTTCAGCGTGGAGGCGTAGACGCGAACTTATTTGCATCTTACGTTGCTGTTGTTTTCTTCCTCCAGTACTTTCTCTAGCACTTCCTCAGCCACGCTCGCTGTTTATAGCGACGTATAATTCGTATATAGGAGGAGAAGCGTGATTCGTTGTGACCCCCCCCCCCCACCTCTACTCCTTCTAGCCAAGCACATCGTAGGCTGCAACACGATATAGAGAGCGTCGCGCGAGCTTAAATGTTCGGCGGATACAAAGAAGATTGGAGAGAGGACTCGCACGGTGGGTCTGCGAGATACAGACGCCCGGCAATGCAATAATAACAAAAAGAGAATGGGTGTGACGGCCTTACGTCTATACAACCTGATTATCTCAAGTAAAGGGTGCCTCGAGAAGAGAAGATTTGAAAGAAGGGAGAAGAAGTGGAAAACCGCCCGGCGACTAATGAAAAGCGCCGAGTGAAAAACGCGCGCCCTTTTCTCACGCCCCTTATAACGCAATTTCCGCCGAGAAGAAGAGCTTTCGCTTGCCCCGATCAACCCTTGCTCCTCTGAGTAGATTGCGCGAAACGGGGGAGAATATTGTTGTTTAAAATAGTGAAAAAGAAAAAGATTGGAGTTAAAGAAAGCCACGAGTAAACCCTCAAAGTGTGAGGGTTCGGAGTTGGGTGACAAAATGTAGATACGGTCGCGCAATTTGCGCCGCTTCGTTGCCGCATAATTTAGAGTAACGCGTGGAAACACGCCGTGTTACTGACTCGCTCAGAGTCTGCGTTGACATACTGAACAATTCGCAGAGGATGAAATAAAAGGCGGAAGTGGTGTGTACTGTAGGCTCGAGCAAGCGGGAATAGATGGTTTTGTTGAGCGGAAATAAAGGGTGTAACAAAGGAGTAAATGTGGAGAACGGGCTTTCGGAGATCTATTTTCTGACAAAAAAAATAATAATTCATATTCGTGCGTGATATTGTACAATTGCGCAAAGGCATGGGATTGCTAGAATAAAATGAATAAGCAGACCAACGGTTCGTAGATTATACACGTACGTGCACCCCCGTCTTGGTTGAATAAACACATTCCACCGACCCGTTTGTATAAGGTCCCCTATTCGACAGCGGGGAAGCTCGCTGAAAAAGGTGTACAAAACGAGTAACAGTGTGAAACACATGCTTGGGCGTTCGCGAAAATCAGATTATTCATATTTGTCCGGATACGAGCACAGTCCCTCCCCAACCCCAGCCATCCACCAGAGCTAATCTCTATTTTGTCTTATTTTTCTCTAACGAGTACGTCTGTATTTGTTTACAACTTATTTTATACACTCGAGCATTCCTGAAATGTGCAAACTCGGCCCACGACAACTTCGTTCGTAACATTAATCGTTGAGAAGCTCTCTCGGTTGCGCAAGTGTCTGGCTGAAACTGTTGCAACATATTCCCGGTGGCTTTAAGCGGTTTCACAAAAGTATCGCACGTGCCGCTCGCAACAGTTACATACGACGACTTTCGAATTCAATGCTTCTTGTGGAAGCATATCGTGTAGCAATGACGTGTCGAATAATAGGTGTAGACGTCATATTTATCAAAGCAGACAATACCAACGCGAACATCAGAAGTAGCGCAAGGAACAAGATGACTTGTCCACCACTGTGGTGTAGCTACCCTCTTAAGTCAATGTACGGGGCAGGCTTTGCGCCTTCTCCCGTGCACATGCATATGATAAACAGTAAACAGTTGTTAGGCGACAACTTTTTTTCAATTGAGCGAAATTGCACTAAAGATCTGAAGGATGCCAGTGCATGACAGCATCAATATGAGAGGATGCCGTTCCGTGTGTGATTCTTTAATATGTCAAAGCATCAAGCTTTCCGAGCCTCAGATGGCAGCCAATAAGTATGGGACACTACGAAACCTCCTATTCAGGAATTTTCAATGCTTTTAGTAAGCCACCATCTTCCCCTGAAATTCTAGTCTGTTTGTCGTGTCAGATTACTAATACTAAACTTACAGAACAAATATTCAGACCGTTATCTTGGTAATGAAAATGGCAGACATGCTAAGGCTGGAGAGGGAATCGCATGTTTACCCTCACGTACAACTGTAATGACGTGTGAACTGGTGAGCAGAGACGCGTAAGGACGCGTATGGTCATGTGTTTCTGCCAGCTTGGTGAAATTGCCCGACCTATCTTACTTTCCATTAGAAACGGTCGATTTCAATGGAAGGATGCTCTGACAAGGTGCCATTTTACTTTCTTCGTTTTTATTTCTTACAATATTTTACGACAAAGTAGCTACCGACTATCCACTTTTGCCACGCATCAAACTGGTCAAATGCGTGGGCAGATTTCATAAAATTGTTTGTTTGTTTGTTTGTTTGTTTGTATCCTCTAATTCATTCATAAAACTGTCCTGAACTTCTTCTTCGTCCAACATTCTTTTAGACACTACGAAGGAAACAAAAGAGAAAAAAAACACCAAAGGCGAGAAGCTGCTTTGAACACCTTTGAGAAAAGCGAACGGATGCAGCGCGTTCCGCCAAAAACGAGCATTCGTATAGAAAAAGTACGTCCGTAGAAGCACTAAGTTATACAAGCATTATGTCGAAACGGTACATTCCAGGGAAATGTTATCTTTGCGCCCAAGACCCCAGGGCAGCGGTTGCGGAATACAGATAGCACTCACGCCATCTTTCACTGTTACATACGTTTGTGCGTATTTTCGTTATCGTTATTCGCATGCGAGCTGTCTTTGCTTGGTGCGATTAAAAATAAGAGCGGAAAGCCGCCCGTGGACCGTAAAGGAAATGCTCTAGAGCTGGCCGGCTACGACGAAAGAAGGCGACGTGAACGCATGAGCGTTAAAACTTTTTTACACCGAACCGCTCGACGGCGTATTTTATTGCTCCCCATCATTATCGGTTTGCGCCTGTTTGCGAAAGCGCCTCGCAATCTATTGGAATGCGGGCCTTTTTACGCGTGTTCCCTGGCCTCCCAGAATGCCGAATAAACGTCGTGCTATCCCCTTCTGTTTCTGAGGTCTCCACGTGGCTCCGGGAATGTTTTCGGGCATAGCGGTCTTTTCGAGCGGAGCCCCTTTGCCCAGGTATACGCCCTGCTTGAATGGAAAGCTCTCTGCACTGCTTTAACTTGCAGGCTTTCGGGGCTACAGCCATCAGAAAAGGAAGCCCTCGACACAGTTTTTCAAAGAGACTGCAGGGGCGGTGCAAGCGTACACTTATACTATAGCGCACTACGATTAGGTTGAGTTTGGGAGCTTTCAAATCAAAACTTCGTGAAGAGGGGGGGGTAATAATCATGCAACAGAAGGGCGAGGTGCAGTAGGAAAGCAAATGTACTTGGTTTACTTTCTGATGGCTGTGTGGGCATGAATCCTATATGTGAAAAGGATGAAGCGAGCGTTCTGCAATACTCACTCAAACCAACGAATCTCGCCAACTTCATTTCATTTATTCATTTATTTAATTTATTTATTTACCAAAATTCAGTGCTTTTTTTTAAACTTGACGACGTATCCAAAATATTTTCGAATGGTTTTTTTCATTCGTGAATTAGAGAGGGGAAGTTCGCCGCCTGAGGCCACGGCGGCCACTAATGTAGTGGTTGCTGGGCCAGCCCCAACCACGGTTATAACTGTAGCAGTTGTTGCATGCAGCATTGGCGCAAGCAGCACAGTTTTAAGCAGTAGCATTTAATGCACATAAAGTAACATAGACACAGACTGAGTATTACAGGTCATTTTCCGCTCACATACTGAGTTATCACTCAGTCAAAGGAACGTGTCATTTGCTTCTGCTATATGTACTTGCTTGCCGATCCCTCATGCAGTATCGTTGAGTTACTCCATGTATTGTGATTACAGGCCAAAGGTGAGTGAAAGAAAAATAAGCTGCGTTGCATTCAATTGTTATACTCTTCCAAATGACGTTCATTGACCACCATTTTATTTTCTCAGTTTGAAATACCTGCTGGTTCTGCGCGAAGAGACAAAATGAAGAGTTGCAGTTCAATGAGTTGCAATGAAGTCTAACTGCACATAAATTTCCTAAGCGTCGCGTTTGTTATGGTATGTGCACGCAATAAATTTACTTAAGTCGTATGCTAATTTGCGATTAAGGAAGAACAAAACAACCAAATAGACTAGGTTACGGGGTGCGAGAAATAAAAAAGGTACATTAATAACAGTTTTAAAGCTTCTCTAGTTTTTTTTAAAGCCAAGCTTCTGTGCTTGGGTTATGAAAATCTACAAAAGCACACAGCTGACAAAGCGACTTTCTCAATCGGAATAATCCCTGTTCAATGAAAACTCCCTTCTCGCAACGCGAACGACAACCAAAGAGTCGACGGACCAAAGTGGTCACTGTATCAAGTAGTGTGGTCGAAGCGCTTATTTCGAGAGGAAATATATGAACTCAGAGGTCACACCAACCTTACGTTCGCTAACCTGCCCTCGTGATTACCATTCTACTCATACCTAGCGGTAACCAACAATAAATAAGAAGTGTTTTCCCAATACATTCTTAGCACCGTAAGCTATAAATTTCTTGACTTTTCATTTTGACGCCAATCGTGTTTTTTTTTTCATCTTCTCACAGTTTAAAACGGCCGTCCCTAAAGACCGCTAAGTAACTGGCTGCAGGATTGCGCGGACATTAAACAGACTCGCCGTTCTCGCAGCACTGCCAGCGACGGCGCGGTGTCAATACCTCGTTCTAAATTTTTCCTCCACGTTTTTTTTCTTTCCCCTTTCTTTCCCTCTCTCCCCCTCTTTTTTTTTTGCGAATGAGTGCAGTTCTCTCTCGTTTTCTTCTTGCTATTTTGTCAAACTCTTCTCCTTCGGAGCCGTTGGCGAGCGTGAAATGGCGGCACTCACCTAAGTGGCACTTAGCTCCGGCGCCGGCGCTCATTACTCAAAAGTCCGAGGCAAAGAGCAAGCAAGCTCGAGAGAAAGAGAAAGGGAGAGAAGGGGGGAGAGAGAGAGAACAGATACGGGGGAACGGGTGCGCTTGCAATATGCGCGCGGCTTTCATATTAGATTCTTGCTATCTGCGCGCTAGCCAGCCAGCGCGGAGACGGTGATCTCTCGGGAAGCCCAAGCTTCCCGAGACATCGCTGTCTTCCTTTTACTTCCCTTTTCTCCGTTAAAGGGAGCACCGCAGACTAAAAGGCTCGCGGTAGGGCAGGCGCCTGGGTCAGCGTAGATTGCGGGCACCCCGCGTCACGTCACCGCAATGCACGCCTGGCACATTGGCTTCATATTTACCCGTTTTACTCTATCACAGCATTTTTTTCTCAGTTTTATTTTGTTCATGGATATACTTGAAAGGAACTCCATATGCCTCATCGATAACATCGCGTCTCACTTGTTTTTTTGTGAACACGGCGTGCTGATGAAACCCACATGAAATGACGCTTACTACTATTACATTTGGATCAGAGTAAAGCAATGCATCATGTATATTTCTTGGCTTCTGCACCGAAGAGCGCGAGGAAGAAGTCGAACTTCGCTCAGTCACGCATTAGCACAGACCGCCATAAACTACTGGTAAATTATGAAAAACAAAGGGTGGCGAGGGTAGTGAAGCGTCACGCACTCGCTGATGTAGATGTAGAATCAGCATCCCATGCCAGTTGAGGATTCGGCATAGTGTTCACGGTTCTGTAAAAATGCTTCTTCACAAATATAAAAAAATGAGTGTGTGCCTCTGAATATCTATTTCGCGTATTATACTGCATTTCTATCTACAGCAATATAACTCGCAGCTTTTCTTGTGGTAGATAAGACATAATTCTTTGTATTTTTTTTCCTCTGGAACAATGGGCTAGACGTCTGCATCGACACACACACACACACCAGCATCATCACGTGCAAAATTGATTACAGGCTTTCGGTTATAACCACTTCGTCCCGTTGCACATTATCACGGAAAGCAGGAACTGTTCCTCCGGTTACCAATCCGTTACTCAACACGCGTCCTTAAAACAACATCTTCAAATGATTTCTTGTTCGCGACGCGAAAAGCGAGTTCCCGTGTAAAATTATGATGTAACCTCCAAGTCTATAACCAGACTCTGCCGCTATCACAGTTTGGGTGGAGAAGTAAACCTTGTGCAAAACCACCAGATACAAATTTAGTTCAATTGACAGCCCAATCATCCCCTCACTGTTCATTGTCGCAAGGACGTGAATTCGGTGAGGTAAAGAGAAGATGAAGGCAGGGAAGTTTTTCAAGAGGATGTTGCTCTCATGATACCCAGCATAGGGGTTGGAGAAAAGGGGGTTCTTGACAGAGAGAGAGAGAAATAACATGGGTGAAAAACAATCACACACAGAAACACACAGACACGCGCACGTACACGCACACACAAATTCGTCGAGTGGTCGGCAACTGACCAGCACCGATCGCCCTTTTCACGTGTACCGTTGCTCTTGACGACCCATTACCTGAAATATTCAGCACTTCCAAGCACCGAGTGTTTCAAGGTATGTGACGCAACCTGCGAATAATCGCGGGGGCACGTCCGAGTCGCACAATCTCTGAAGTCACAATTAAGGCTATAAAACGAGTGCTCCAGCACTGTCCAGCGTTGCAGTCTCTGCAGCTTGCGCAACACGTCCAAACAAACGTACCCTCGAATGCTCTCCCACCGGCAGTTATAGCCCGCCAGGAGAAGCGTTACCTCATCGTTGGCATCAGCATGATGAATGTAAATAGCCTCTTTTTTTTTAACTCCGGCAGCTTACGCGAAGACACCGTCATACGAAATGGCAAATGCTTGTGACCTCCTGTGTCTGTAGACCACAAACATGCAGAGCGCAGTTGGCAAAACACTGCGCGGAAGATATATAAGCCACTAGCTACACACGATGACAGTACGCCGGTGAAACGTTCTCGAAAAAAGCGACTAGATTGCCACGCTCAGCAAAGTGTTTTAGTATGAATTATTTTGTAGTCTTTACGAATGGTAGAGGCACTCAGAAAGCTTCGCTTTTAAAAATTACTTCAAAGCTTTACGTTTCGTCAATTTTAAAACTGTTATTAAACATCCCTAATGCTGTTCGTTCACGGTGGACGCAAGCTAGTACACGTACCGTGAAAACGCCGACATTTTCTGTATCGTAGGTTAAGAAAGTCTTTTGCACCCTGCATCACAAACGTTGCTAGGAAGCTTCATTCAACGAGTATACAATTTATTCAGTCCTGTGCACAGTTCATCAAATATTCCTGCCTAATTTTTTTTGCCGGACAAAAGATTCATGGCAAATATTCGAAACGCTCTTCCATGGTCAACGTCCAGCCATATATAGCGTACGCGTATCACTTCTTCAATCGTACCAATGAAGATCATTCACGTGTCATGATTACTGCATGTGACGAATGGGAAGCTTCAGAAGTACTTGCAGCACGCTTACTCACGGCATACTTTTGCATCCATTTAAGACGACTCGAAGGTGAGAGCCATCTTCTCCTCCTCCAATACACTTTTCCTATACCGGCTCGAAGACATTCTGCTCCGAACGTGGTTTGCACTGTCTCTACGATGAGAGACATTGCAATCTTCCTGAATCTAACTTGGTCTTGCACTGCTTGGTAGATCAGCGCTCTTTCAACCAAGCGATGATTTAGTGTGATGAAGAAATCATAAAGCTTCCTGAAATCACCTAGGGGAAGCCTGACGCTAGAATATTCCAGTCACCATGAAAATAAGGGGGAGTACATGGATTTGCTCAGTTTGCGTGCTTGCGGGCTTCCAACGCGCTTGTGGCTTTATTTATAGTGTTTTGGTTTTGTTCGTGCGCCAGTTGGCATTGGTGTGCGTAAAAGGTCAAGATGATGAAGCGTAGCTGCTGAACTTTTGAAGAACCTTGTCTTGCGGTAAAGCGAATTTAAGATCCACGGAGCTGAACGGATGAAAATCATACAAATCCGTGTACTGCCCATCGTGCCCATGCTGGTTGAAGCGCCGTGCGTCGCAGCTTCTATAGACACTAGCACCAGAGTTCCCTCTAGTGGAAACTCTATGACAATATAGGAAACTCTGTGACAATATTTACATGAAGGCATCTCAGAGAACGGCAGAGTGCCGTCACAATGATGTCAAAAATTTTGAAAATATTTAACGTCATCGATCAGTAATATCTGATCACGTGACTTTTGGCATCGCTCGTGTTGACGCCACCTACGACGACAACGGTCCCTTGTCGCCATTGATGGAGCATTGAAGGCCTTCCCAATTAAAAAAATATCAAAAAGCATACTCACTATGAGCAACAGGGGACATTATTCGTAGGAGAGGAAAAAATTCAATGAACAGTGTTCACGCCCTGATAAGCATAAGCCTATGATGAGTAGACTTCACAATTGTTTTTGACTCTCTTTTATGCATAAAGCTACTGTTTTGCTTTTTTTACGCTTTGCTCTATTTGTCATGCTGTCCTTATGAGTACATTTGCATGAAGGTACAATGAGGTTATTCTACTAGTTTGAAATGAGCAGACTTCCTTGACCATTCGTCAAAGAACTCTGCTCATTGAAAACTCTTTTGAAGTAGACCCCTCCTATGCTGTATAGCGGAGTGGAGTTTATATAGTATACAGCTCGTTCACCAAAGGCACATGTGTTGGAAAAAGATCGAAGCATCTATAGGCAAAGAAACGGCAACATCTTCAACCCGAAAATGAGAAAACTTTTAAGAGAATGAAGTATGTATCTTGTATATAAATCGTTGCCGGAAAAGTTGCCCAAAAGACTTCAATTTTTATGGTGTGGAATCGTAGCGTCGTGTGGGCGTCAGTCCATCTGAAACCACTGACAGACCCATGTTTTACTCAAGGTCACGGGGTCGAATCATAGCCGTGGTGACCGCATTTCGATGAAAGAAAACTGCTAGATGCACGCGTACCGTTGATTTAAGAGCGCTTTAACGATCATCCCATGGTCGTCGAAATTTCCAGAAGCCTCCACTACATGTCTGTCACTAAAGTTTTGGGACGTAAAGTTGCACGTTAGACTACAGTTCTAGAACGTAAAGCTACAGTTTTAGTTGCAAAACTGCGGCTTTGAGACATAAAAGCGTCTCGTGCCAACTGTCGTCTCGTGTCAACTTCTTACCTACACCAGCAATTGTTATCTCCGCGCTTAAAGAAAATCAGTCGTAAAATCGAATTCGTGAAGCTTTCCTTTGCTGAGACTTATTTCCCTCTAACCATTCCGGGTAAAAGCACTGCAAAGATTACATTCAAATTCTTTTTGTTCTTTAATCGTGGGTAGTCACAGTAATCTTCCGCCTACATCAACAGAGGGATCAGGCACTTGTGGAAGACTCACAGCCAGAGAAAGAAATGCAATCAAGAATAAGAGTTTTCCATTTTTATCCTAGTCCTAATTTTCTTGTGGTTGGTTGGTGCCATCCTATAGCAACCCAGAGATGAAACTGACACTGCGATCACTGTACTACCATGGGAATTACGGGGAGTACAAGCTTCGGATGGGACGGTGCTAGCTATCGAAATATGTATTTTTTTCTGCGATATTAGTTTCGTTCTTTGCGCAGCGTGGGTAGTGGGGTGTGGTGCAAGGTACCCAAGCAATGCCTTTATTGTTCAAAGAGGCTGAATATCGCTATAGGTCTCTTGGTTTGCTGCGATGTTGCAGCTCTACTGGTTCTATTTGACAGTTTTAGTGAAGCGTCACGCACTCGCTGATGTAGATGTAGAATCAGCATCCCATGCCAGTGGAGGATTCGGCATAGTGTTCACGGTTCTGTAAAAATGCTTCTTCACAAAACTTGTTTGAATCTACTGTGATACGACGGAAAAGTTAAGTAAACACGGTTCACTCCTCTACTTTTCACCAACAAAACTAGAAATACGTTTGGGGCAGCAAACTTGAGCAGAACCACCTGCTGTTATTTACATAAACTATGCGTACTTTGGAGGGTTAAAACAAGTGTGTTTAATTTCAAATTTTCACTGTAAAAAAAGCCGCCCGCAAATTTCTATGGGGAAACTCTAGTAAATGCGTCGCAGAGTGGTGGGGGTGCCGCGTGAATGTTGCGTAATTGGATATGGTTCGGGAATTCTCAACTGCTATTTCGTCTTTATTAGATGCGAAGCAGCTCTTTCACTAGCCAGTGCAACGCTGTCCCTATGTGCGTCCGTACGAAAGCGCTGCAACACGCTCCCCTTCCGCAGGTGTTAGAGCGGTGCCAAGTAGGTCACTCCGCAGCAGCGCATTGACGTCACGCTCCCGTCGCAAGGCCAACACCCTCTAGAAAAGTATAGAGGATGTTGGAAGTGCACGTCACTCTCTCCCTCGCCTGTCGCGCGCTCGCCACAGCACCCACAGCTGCCGCCTCGTCCGTTCGCCCGGAACACCTGCCACTACCGCCACCCACTACACTGCCGACTTCCCCTCTACACCAGTACTCCTCGCAGCATCCGCGTTAGCGCTGCTCAACCCGTGACGCCACCTGTGCGCAACACTGCTGCTTCGCATCCCATCAGGGTTCCCTTTGGGAAGATGGTGTAATTTATTCTTATTTATTAAGTGAAGTACAAGCGTTGCCTTCAACGAGTGCTGGGACGCCGATGTTGTGTTGTGCTCTACTACTGGTTGAAGGTACCGTTGCTTCCAGCGCATCTATTCGAGTCAAGTAAAGTGTCAAGTCAAGCGAAAGCCAAGTAAAGACACCCTTGGCTAAGTTCCAGACGCGTGATTCAGTGTCTACATATACGGGGTGGCCAGAGAGAATAGTTGTGCAGTGCGAGCAGTCGGTTTTTTACTAGCGGAGGCTGCCTGCGTCGGCCTTGCGAGGCGAGAGAAGGAATGGGAGCTACAGTTGGCACGAGACGCGAGCATGCACGCGGCACAAGACGCGAGCATGTGCAGCAGGGGTGTGAACGGCGCTGCCGACGCCGGATTCGCGACCTCCTGCGACTAATAAATGATCCGCTTTTAAAATAGGTGCCTATTTTGTGAGACAAAATCTAGAACAAATTGCATTGCAGTGCACGTCATTTGTTGAACTACACCAGGTTTCCTTGCCATCTCATGGTCACGCAAACTTTTAGATGCGGAAGCATCTTATACTCGCGCCTTGTAGTGCGCCGTCCGCGCCGTCCGCACCGCCTTAGTTGAGCTAATTCATTACGTCTGATACAATAATCACTCGTTCTCTGCTACTGCAATATTCACGCGTTCGTCAAGTATAAGGTTATTTGTTGCACTTCAAAAGCATACATGTGTCCGAGTTAAAACGGTCAAAGTTTCACATTAAATGCACCAGGAAGGTAAAGTATTGGTACGGAAACCAGTAACACAAACATGAGCTTGTACGGTAAAGTTAGCTATTTAAAACCTACGCGAGCGTCGGTGCACACTGAACCATGCCTGTGTATTCAGGCATGTGTCTAACTCTGTTACCAGCCACTAAACTGTTTTAGCGGGACGGCTCAGTGCTCTCCCATAGTTGAGTACGAAGTACTCAAAATCGTTCAACATATTAGATGCGGAAGCATCTTATACTCGCGCCTTGTAGTGCGCCGTCCGCGCCGTCCGCACCGCTTCTCGAACATTCGCAGCTGACGCGCGCGCATGCGCCGTCGCGCCGTCGCCCACCATCTGTGCCGCGCGCGCGCTTCTTCTTCGAGAACATTCGACAGCTGACAGCGCATGCACCGTCGCGCTGTATATATACTCAAGGTCGGCGCTCGCTCGCCTCAGTTGCCGCTCGTCCGTTGGTTCGTCGGAATAAATAAAACACCGCCTTTCGCATACGTGCCGTACGTGTTCACTCATTTAACACCCCATTTCACAACCACGTGTAACCAATTTAGCCTCGACCCAAGTAAGTCGCAATTTAACACCCGTTAACCAATTACATGCTTCCGCATCCTCCTCAGTGTTCCCCCGAGGGAAGCTGCGGGCAATTTTTTTTGCAATACGTTGTGCACAGATGTTAAAGAAGTTTTCATCGGAAATAACTTCATATTACCTTGTTTTACATTCGGCAAACAAGCATCTTGAATCTCAAAAACGTAATTCATCCGGAGCACACTCGAATCCTATACAAAAGTGCCTATTGCCCATATTCGAAACACTGTTCCCTGTACCTCTCATCATTCCCAAGCCGATACAAGCACCACTGAGCAGTCCTCATAGACACTGGCGCCAGGTTTCCGCCTACAGGTAATACAGCACGAAACTATGGTTGTCGCCCTTTTATTTGTCCGATAGACTGATTCGCGTCGGAAGACGTCGTCCAATCGCCAAAGCGAACATATTATCACAGAAGGAAGGCAACCAATGATAACAGGTTTCTCATACGAATGTGAAGAACAGCCAATTCAACCCAAAAAACCTGAGCGTTGGTTCCCTAAAGGGTCATTCAAGTTGTTGGAACAAGAAAGCAAATTGCAGAAGACGTCACGCGGAAATCACGCGTTCCAGATCATTGAAAATCCGTATACTTTTTACAGCACGCAGCCGAACATTAGGAATTTACATGTACATTGCAGAAACAGCACAGGCGTAGCGCGGCGGGAATCAATTCTCCGTGCTTCGGTGCTACCTGTCGGCTCCCGCGGACGTGGGCACCTTGTCGCGGCAGTCAGGTGGGGAAGAACTGCACCCGTGCAAGACGAAAGTGGAAAACTGAAAAACTAAAGTTCGAGTGACTGCGCTTTCCCGGTCGACAGAGCCGTCGTGAAAGACTTCCGTCCGGTCCTGCCGGTGCTGGGCTTTCGGTTCCGCATCGTTCTACCAGTCTCTTCTCATTCTTCTTTTGCCTATAACAGGGACCACTGCCTGCGGAGCGAAATCGAAAAAAGCACGCGCACGCGCGCACACCGGCTCCCAAAAGAGTGCGCGTGCCGAGAGGCACAAGCGTGAAATTCCTCAAACCATTCAGTCACGCGGCACCAACGGCGCTGCGCAATCGACGGGCCACTTTAATTAATTTTTCACTTCCGAAAATGGTTCCGCCTTTCGCTCATACCGCGGTGCGTTATAACTATATACTTTCACCTCGCTTCGTGTTACGTTCCTCGCTTTTGTTCTTTTTTTTATTATCCCCCATTGATTTCGAGTTTTTGTATTCTCCTTATCTTTTCATTCTAGAGCTTTATGTCGTCCTCGGGCCGACGCGCGCACGGAATTCCTTAATTGGAACGTAATCCTAATATCGAACAGATGGCCCGTCTTGAAGCATCTCTCTTTTTTTATTGTCTCTCGTATTTTTCCAGTAATCGTTCATTTCATCGATAACGTAATCCACATCAATTAAAGAAGGGGCACACACTCTCCAAACTCTCTATCTCTTTCTTAAAGAGCGTAATGGGATCCGAGAGCATGACGTCATACTTATTCTTCTCCGTTTTTTGTGTTTATTTATTAACAAGAACTGTCTCAAAAGGACTAGGTTGAATGCTCTGTAATTATCAGTCTTGGAAATGTTGTTATTTGACAACGTACAATTATACACCATAACACTTCGCGCGAACAGCGGGACAACAGCGACAATCTGGAGTTTGATATATGAATGACGAATGCAAAACATCGCGCAGCCTGCGTGCAAAGCTGGTCCATAAATAACACGCTGCGGATGACTGTTGACACGAGTGCAATAAGTTCCATGTTTCGACCAGCCTTGTCAGCTTGCGTTTTCCGCACAGAATAAATGTAGTTGCTTTAAACACAAAGGCCACTGGATGGACTGCACAACCACCTCTGAACAGAAGCGACGTCACGTGTATGCGCGCGCATCCCCTATGACGCTTTCCTCCCTCATTTCTTTACCGTAGCTTCAACATGTGTAGGGTAGCAAGAACTATGAGCAACACGATTGATCCTCACGCTTTTATCCCTGCCCAACGCCTTTCCTTGGAAACGAATCTTTGACCGCCGCCAAGCTTCAAATCTCAAATGCGTCTAACGCATTTATGCTTCGCCCTCCGCATTTACTCGCTCTCTGGATTCCCTGCCGACTGGTTGTGCCCCCGCGATCTCCCACGACAGCGCAGCTCTGGCCGGCTGGGCTCGCCCTACGCCATCTCCTGACGCCGACAAGAGCTCTCGCCGAGTGGTGCCCCGTCCACGGACTCCTGTGACCGTGTCCATCTTTCCTATCTTCTCCTTACTTCTGATGTCGCTCCCCCTGCGCCACGCTCTTTCCCTCACCCTCTCTCTACCTCCATGCATTTTAATCCTATCCTTTTGATCCCTCCTTACACCATTCCATCGTGAGCTGCTGTTGAGGTGTCCTCCCCTTGAGAGACAGTTACGGGGCTCACTTTTCTCTTCTTTTCATTTAAAAATCACTTCCACCACCACCCACCCCTTCGCATCTAAGGCAACGACACGTTCTTAGTACTTCATGCGACCTCAGGGGCACCTCGGTGTAACGAAAATTATGAAATAAATCTGAGCCCTCATAACCTGTGCTGCAACGGCCCGAGAGGGTGCAGGCCACGTACATTTTGAAACGATGGATCAACCAGGGTTCGTCCAGGGCAGTTGTTCCCGCGAAAGTTGTTGCCATCAGTTTCAAGGCAAACGACCCAACGACATTGGCAGCTGCGGAACTTGCCGCTATTCATGCTTCCCTTTCGGTAGTCAATCGTGAACAGCCTCAACGATGGTCCTTTTTTTAAACGATTCCAAGGCAGCTCCACAGCCTTTACTACCAGCCCACTGGCAAGGAGCATACGAACAACTGGTCTTTGAGATTAGGTAACTCACTCATTATCCATTCGATGAAGGACACCATGCGACATTTCGCGGCTTCCATGTCAAAGCAGTGGGATGGACAAAGGACAGGCCGACAATGCTGCTTGATCAACTCTTCAATGAGACAGGCTCGACACAA
>WOVY01016233.1:0-26434 GCA_013436015.1 Rhipicephalus annulatus
AGTTTTGACCCTACCTTTATGGTAACCGTTCAGAGCTGTAAGTGACCACCATGCTCTATGCTGGCTGGCAAATCTCAAGGACCCGTTCAGGTCGACTAGCAAAATGGAGCCTTAGGCTGCGGGAGTATGATATTACGGTCGTGTACAAATCTGGAAGGAAACACGGCGATGCCAACTGCCTGTCACGCTCTCCCGTCGATCCAAGTGTACCTGAAGAGGAAGACTTCCCGTTTCTAGGCGTTGTCGACACATCGAAAATCGCTCAACTACAACGAGATGATCCGGATTTGCTGGCACTTATATAACACCTGCAGGGTCTCGACGTGCAAGTCCCTCGCATATTCTCCAGAAGGCTCTCCGCGTTCTGCCTTCGAGGAAGTGTCCTTTACAGGAGGAACTTCGAACCTAATGGTTGAAAACGTTTTTACTAGTCGTGCCCACAGCCATGCGAGAGGAAATTCTGCACGCATGCCACGACGAGGCCAACATCTGGACTAATGGGTGTGAGCCGAACATTCGCCAGGATTCGCCCTGAATACTATTGGCCTAAGTTGCTCGCATCAGTGCAGCGCTACGTGAAAACTTGTCGTCAATGTCAACGGCGCAAAACTCCACCCGTAAAACCAGCCGGGCCTTCTCCAGCCAATAGACCCTCCAGATGCCCCATTCCAACAAGTCGGCATGGACTTCCTAGAACCTTTGCCGACATCGTGTGCAGGCAAGAAATGGATAGTCGTAGCCACAGACTATCTCACCCGTTATGCTGAACTGACCCTCTATACAGTGCGACAGCTGCCGAAGTCACCAAGTTCTTTGTGAACAACATAGTTGCTCAGACATGGTGCGCCCATTGTCTTATTACGGATCGGGCACCGCATTTACTGCGGACCTAATGCAATGCCTGATGCGCATGACAAATACCGATCACAGAAGATCAACGGCGTATCACCCCTCAGTCAAATGGCTTAACCGAACGCCTCAAAAGAACTCTGACCGACATGATATCAATGTATGTCGGTGTCGAACATAAACAGTGGGATGAAATATTACCGTACGTAACATTCGCATATAATACAACCGTTCAAGAAACACCCACGTTGCTCCTTTCGAACTAGTAATTCGCCGAAGAGTGACCACCACCCGCTGGATGCCATGTTACCACTACAGCACGAAAGCAGCTATCCACCTGACTTAGATGACTTTTTGCAAGAGCCGAAGAAGCACGGCAAATGGCAAGATATCGAATACGCCACCAACAGCACGTCAATTCTAGTCGCTACAACAAGCGACGCAGTGACGCCCTTTATCATCCCGGTGACAAAGTGGTGGATATGGATACCAGTGTGCCCGCCGCGGACTGTCTGAAAAGCTTCTTTGCCGATACATCGGCCCTTATGAAGTACTCAACCGTATCAGCAACGTCACTTATGAAGTCAGATCCGCTGGACACGTGAGTTCAAGACGCCAACAATCCCACGGAAGTGCTACACGTAGTCCGCATGAAGCCCTATCATGACAGATCGTCGAAAAACGAGTGAGAGTGCGAGTGTATCTTTACACTGTCTTAAGCATCGGGACGATTGCGTCTGAGGAGGGGGGCAATGCTGCGACAGGTTCACCCCATTCATGTAGCCCGCCACAATCATCGTGGCACCAGCACCAGCAAGATCCGGCTTCGGCTGGCATGCGCCACTCGTTCGGACGCTCCAACAACGAGGAAGAGGATGATAGTCGGATCTGTGCCACTCGGCTACTCGAACTTCACGACCATAGTTTTTAGAGTCGTGGGCACAAGTTCGCCCTAATAAAGACGCTTGTTTTTTTAACCTGTCGGCGTCAGCATCGCTACAATATATACACCTTTATTCCGTCCTCAACCCCATTCCTTGTGCTCCTGTTGAGGTGTCGCACCCTGATTCAGACAGTTACGGGGCTCACTTTTCTCTTCTTTTCTATCTTATAACCACTCTTCTGAAAAGGCCCCGGAATTCAACTTGCGACTGTTATGGTGCAGGTATAGTTGTAAAGCGTTTTATGCAGCGGACACTAAGCAGCATCTTCTATGCATGTAAAGTAACGTGTTCAGCTTGCACTACTTCTACAAGCCATATGAGCAATAGACCAGCATGTGATCACCTTGCTTCTTTCAGCTTTTTGAGTTTGTCGCCTATTAAGTCTACTTGGTATGCTTAAAAATGAAGACTGCAACAGCTCAACTTTCCTTCACTTAGATAATTACGGTTAATTATGACTTAATTTAAGCAGAATAGTGTTCCTACTTATTAGCTTATTAGGCCCTAGTTATGGTTTGTCATACACTATCTCTCAAGAGGTAGGTATATATAACAGCGGCATATTACCAGAACTTACCTACGGAGCATAAACGTGGAGGCTTACAAATGAGGTTCAAATAAAATTCCGGAAAACGGGGTGAGCAATACAACGGAAAATGATAAGTCAATCTTGAGATACAGCAATAGTGCAGAGCAGGTCAAGGAACAAATGGAGATTAAGAATATTACATTGATTCTCCTATCTAGGAATCGGTATAACGCGAAAAAGAAACGTGTATTCACAGATATAGTTGAGCGCTTATTGTGAGTTGTTTTAGCAACAGCAACAAATTGCAAAGTCACGTGATGAACAGCAAGCAGCTCAAAGCTTTCAGCGCACATGTCAAGCAGAAAGCGCGCAGGAAATGAGCGTACACAGGACGAGTGCGGACTAACTATTGTCACAGCTCGACAACTTAAGGGGCCCCGCAACACTTTTTGAGCCAGGCAAAAACGCTGCAGATCAGTAGTAGAGACTCCCGAGTACACGCAAGCCAGATGTTATAGCACAGCAAATGGCCTGGAATTCACAATAAAATATCAAAGTCAGCTAAACATTGCTTTATCTTCCCTCCACAAATTACGGATGGCGCTCATAAATCACACGTAAGTTGCCCATCTATCAGCGATTGGCTGATTTGAACATGGCGCGCTGGTTTGTTACAGAGATTGCTGTGAGAGGCCGTCACTTGTCCAAGTTGCACCCACGATCACACTGAAAAAAGCCGCGTATTCGAAGAAAAACAAAGAAAAGGCTTCTCAAGGTCACTAGACATGCGTGACGTTTTTTTTTTTTTTGCTCCTCCCATCCCTCCCTGCTTAGCTTCCAGCGCTTTCATCGGAACAAGAGAAGAGAGAATGCGATTGCAGCGTTTGACATAACTTTGTCAGTCCGCTCGTGCCGGACAGATACTTAAAATATTTTGCGGCGTTAAATTTGTGAGGCAATACGCTTTTTCACTGATTTGATTCTATGGTTACTCAGAAAAGTGTTTCAGGGCCCCTTTCAAGTGCGCTCTTCAAACAGAAAGACACACGAAAAAGTGCAAAAGTATACACAGTACAAGCGCGAACTACTGTCAAAATTCTTAACTCGTCGTGTGCATCGGTGCTCTCCTTACGTGAACGTGGCCGCGGCAGCCAACTATGTGGCCTTAATCTTTTCCCGAATTGCGAGTCTGAAGAACGCGCATGTAGGAGCATGGCCTCCGAGATTGCAGGTGCATGCCGTGCTCCCGCAATCTCGGAGGACATGGCAGGAAAGACCACGTTACGTGGAGGTGGCACTCCGTCGAGGCGACGACCTTTAGAGTGATCACAACGCCCAAAGTTATTTACCCAACATAAGCTCATCATGCCATCTCGGTACCGATAAGAAAAACGCGCTAAGGGTTCGGAGTTCTGAGCAGCGCCAAAAGGTATATGGTATATATGAATGGCTTGCCCTTAGATTTCTAGACAACGCACGCTTCATGGCATAACGGTTAGAGCCACGCGCCTCGAGAGGTTGCCGGTCCGACTCCACGTGACAAAATGTTTCCTTCTCTATTTTTTCTTGGTGATCTGTTAATATACATTTTACAACGCCATATGCGTGACAAAAACTTCTCAGTGAAGCCGTAATGGACAAGCGCTATTTCGTTTTAAAATCTGATCATGCCACGCTAATCTTGTGTATTCCTTCCTGTAGGCAAACTGCGCTCACCGGGCGTCGAATGAAATTCCACAGGTGGTCTTCGAGTATTTTACTCCACAGACGTTGGTGAACGTCGTGTAGCTGTCCATGTCGTCAACCGCCACAATTTGGTTCTTGCTCACGCGAACGTGCGTGTACATGACGATGTCGCACAGGTTGTCGTCCGGGTACAGGGAAACCAGCGTGGCCGTCTCGGAGACCGAGCACAGAAGAGGTTGCGGCGTGGTTGTGGCTGCACAAAGCACACTATGGAATAGTATTTGGTGGAACGTGCTCACAAAGAGTTCTGTTATATAAATATGTCGAAACCGAGATGAGCTGCAGTCCAGAAAACTTCGATTAGGATCAGTACTCTTGTGCGGTATCAGGACGATCTCTTTGAGGTCGCTATTGGCCGACACGGAAGGGTATCTTTTCAATGTGATAAAAGTAAGCATGCTTTCAGAAGCATCAAAAAGCAAAATTTTAGGAATAATCAACCAACAATCGAACTAACAGTCTGGTAGATAGAAAAAGACGAGTGCGCACAGCACAGCTGTCAAATTTATGTGTGTCGCCTTCAGAAGGTAGACCGATGCAATTGTGCACCCACTGCACGGGTCTCCGAAGTAGTGCGCCGCGCTATGCCATTTGATGTGCATTTGATGTGCGCAGTGTGTTGGTCGCAATGATAGTCATGCCACATTTATACCTGATCGCCTCTGTGCCTAAAAGGATTCACCATTTTCCACGATAAATATCGAGCCACATCATTTATTCGTGTTCGGTTGCACTCCATAAGCGAGTAAGAATAACACAATCTGCACTGTACAAATGCTGCAATGCATAGGTCACGTGTGCCGCATCGCTTTCTTTTTTCAATCAGAATCGACACGCCTGTCTATGCTGCATACGCAGATGTGTGTCGTGTTAAGGAAGCGTTGGAAACACTTGTCTTTTTCAGCATCGCGTTGCACTGTCAGCGCAGGGTGATAAACACTATGGTCATTGGAATTACTTATGTGTGCCTTCTCTAGTAAGAAGGCACACATACAAAGCATAAACGTGGTGTAATGGTGCTTCATATATGCGCAATTGTTGCTTTTTAATTGACAATTGCACAACTGTGAACGCTGAAGCTTGAGAAATATTGGCAGGCACTGCGGATCGGGTTGGCCATTTGAGGTATTGTTTGGTGCCGTTAGGGAAATCACCGTTACCACGGACAAACAGAAAGATATATATATATATATATATATATATATATATATATATATATATATATATTGTCGCAGTGCAACGCGAACAAAAGATGACAGCAGCTTACGGCAGCGAAAAGAGCGTATACAGGATCAGCTGTACAGCAAGATGCCTGCTTCGTTGTCATCCCGAAAAACCACCTGACCCACTAGCTGGAATCTACAAAACATTCCTATCATCGTTCTTTTTCATATAAACACCTGTCACTTGCCCCTCCTTATAAGAGCATCGCCCCAATGCTGATTCAGACGCACAGTATTTTTTAACGTGCAGTCACATACGGCTTCATACTCACATACGGCTTCCTACGCACTACATGAAAGAGTTCAGGCTGGTGCTGGCGACGCCTCGGGCATTGGGGACTGTCGGAGACAACCTCGTAGGTGATGTCACTTAGCTGGCACGATACTCGGTATGGCCCGAAATATCGCCTTAGCAGCTTCTCAGACAGTCCACGTTTTCATACGGGTGTCCAAACCCACACTCTGTCACCGATTTTGTACGTTACAGTTCTATGGCGAACATTGTAGTGGCCTGCGTCGTAGTCTTGTCGCTGGTGGATCCGTAAGCGGGCGAGCTGCCTAGCTTCTTCCGCGCGTTCAGCGAACACGTCAGCGCCTGTGTCGGTAGCGTCCCAATCATGTGGCAACATCGCATCCAGCATAGTCCGTACCTCCCGTCCGTGAACCAAGCTGAATGGAGTCATGCGAGTCGTCTGTTGTTTAGCCGTATTGTATGCGAACGTGATATAAGGTAAAATTTCGTCCAAATTCTTATGTTGGACATCCACGTACATCGACAGCATGTCTTCAATCGTCTTGTTGAGGCGCTCCGTTAGTCCATTCGTTTGCGGGTGGTAGGTCTTACGGTGAGTCGTTCCACTAAGCATCAGGACGTGGTCTAAAAGAGCTGCCGTAAATGCTGTTCCGCGGTCTGTGATCACAATAGTCGGGGCACCGTGGCGTAGCACAATATTTTCTATGAAAAATCTCGCCACTTCCACTGCGGTGCTCTTTTGGATAGCTTTTGCTTCGGCATACCTGGTTAGGTAGTCTGTTGCGACTATAACCCAGTGATTCCCTGCAGCAGAAGTAGGAAGGGGTCCCAAAATATCCATTCCTATTTGTTCAAATGGTGTACGTGGAACCTGAACTGGTTGCAGCTGACCGGCGGGTCTCTTTGGATGTGACTTGCGTCGCTGGCAATCGATGCAAGTGTGAATATGGTGCTTGACGGCTGTTGTGAGTCGTGGCCAGTAGTATCCCTGCTGTACTCTTGCCAATGTGCGAGTATAGCCTAAATGGCCAGACGTCGGCTCATTGTGACATGGTTGGAGCACTTCAGTTTGAAGGGGTGCAGGAATAACGAGCAAATAGGGAGCTCCGATGGATGAAAAGTTTCTTTTGTAGAGGACGCCATTGCGTAAGCAAAATGACGATAATGTCCTTGCAAAGACTCTAGGTGCCCTCGAAGAATGTCCGTCCACGTAATTAATCAAATCAAGCAATTCAGGGTCACTTCGTTGCTGTTGGGCAATCGTGGACGCGTCGAGAACACCAAGGAAGGCCATATCGTCGTCGTCAGAAAGAGAAGCTGACTGTACTGGTGATCGAGACAGGCAGTCAGCGTCCGTATGGCGCTTCCCAGACTCGTATAAGACCATCATATCAAACTCTTGTAACTTCAGACTCCACCGTTCTAATCAGCCGGTTGGATCTCTTAAATTAGTCAACCAACAGCTGGAATGATGGTCATCTATAACTTCGAAAGGGCGGCCATACAAATACGGGCGAAATTTCATAACTGCCCAGACCACGGCGAGGCACTCTTTCTCAGTTGTTGAACGATTGGCCTCAGCGCGTGTTAGCGTCCTGCTTGCGTAGGCGATCACTCGTTCCGTGTCTTCTTGCCACTGCACAAGCACAGCTCCGAGGCCTACATTGTTTGCGTCAGTGTGAAGCATTGTTGGCGCTTGTTCGTCGAAGTGAGCAAGCACTGGAGGTGTTTGAAGACGTTGGCGGAGGTCATTAAACGCTGCTTACTGTTTGTGATTCCACTCAAAGGTGGCGTCGTCTCTAGTGAGGCGAGTTAACGGCGACGCAATCCGTGCGAAGTTGGCGATGAATCGGCGATAGTAGGCGCATAGGCCCAGAAAGCGCCTGACAGCTTTCTTATCGGACGGTACTAGGAACTGTGTCACGGCTGCAAGTTTTTCGGGATCACGCCGAACGCCGGTACAGTTTACGACATGACCAAAAAACAGCAGTTCTTCAAAACAAAAGTGGCATTTCTCTGGTTTCAATGTGAGGCCTGCGGAGCGTATGGCTCGTAAAACAACTTCTAGCCTCTTGAGATGCTCGTCAAAAGTTGGAAAAACACTATGACGTCGTCTAGATAAACTAAACATGTCTTCCATTTTAACACTGAAAGTACAGTGTCCATGAGCCTTTGAAAATTAGCGGGCGCTGAGCACAAACCGAAGGGTACAACTTTAAATTCATATAAACTATCCGGCGTCACAAAAGCGGTTTTTTACCGATCTCTTGGGTCTACCTCGATCTGCCAATATCCAGTTCTGAGGTCCATTGAAAATAAGTAGCGAGCGTTTCGAAGCCTATCGAGGAAGTCATCAATACGTGGAAGCGGATACACATCTTTCTTAGTCACTTGATTCCGCTACCTGTAATTCACGCAAAAACGCAGGGTACCGTCCTTTTTCTTAACTAATACTACAGGCGATGCCCACGGGCTCTGTGATGGCTGAATCACATCATCTTCAAGCACTTTAGCGACTTGTTGCTGTATCACTTCCCGTTCCTTTGGAGCCACACGATAAGGATGCTGGTGTATAGGCCTTGCTGCATCCTGGGTAATTATTCAATGCTTTGTTATCGGCGTTCGACCGACCCATGATGTCGATGAAACGCAGTCCTGGAATTCAGCTAGCAGCACTAGAATTCTCGTTCGTTCGTCCGTTGACAACATAGTACCAACGTCAAGATTAGGTACTGATTCTTCTTGAGGTGCTTCGTCTAGGGCTGATAAACTGCCTTGGATTTCTGCTGTAGTGTCAAAGTAAGCGACGGCTGTACACTTCGGGAGATGTCAGCGCTCAGTGCTGAAGTTAGTGAGTTGTGCGTCCAGCAGTGACAGTGACAAGACCTCGAGCAACTGAAATACCGTGGCTAAATATCAGTGAGCTTATTTGGTCAGCAATGCCGTCGCCGTCAAACGGCTCATCACCTGCCACCGAAACAAGCGTACACGATCGTGGCAGGATGACCACATCGTCATCCGTCAGACGCAAAGGCCCTGAACAAGACGTATGTCTCGGCTCTGAACAATCGACTAAAGTAGGGCTGTTGTTGCGAAATGTAATGACACTGTCAGGGATTTTTATGACGGCGCCATGTTCTCTCAAGAAATCCATTCCGATAATCAGGTCTTTAAAGCATGAAGCGAGAACGACGAACGTCGCCACGAAAGTAGAGCCACCGATGTCGAGCCTTGCTGTGCACATTCCGACAGGCATCAGTAATTGGCCGCCTGCCGTCCTTAAGTGAGGTCCCGTCCACGCTGTCTTTACTTTCTTGAGGCGTACGGCAAGGTCATCACTGATAATAGAGAAGTCAGCCCCGGTGTCGACTAAAGCTTTGACTTGCTGTCCATCCACAAGAACGGTAAGGCCTGGGGTCACAGTTTCGTCGGTATTACGTCTTGTCGGCTTTACAACGTCCTGAGGTGGGAGTAATGGGGGCTTTTTTTCTTCGTCTTGACAGCCTGCAACCTTACCCCCTGAGGTCGCCGCCTTCAGTTTCCCCGGTGTGGGCTAGGTGACCTCGCTCCTCTGGTGTCGGCAAAAGTGCGGCGCTGCAATGAAGGTGACTGGGTAGAAGAAGGAGAACGTGGTTGATGTCGGATGACCGGCTCGTAATCAGTTATAGTCTCGTCATCATTGTTACGGCGGCCGTCGAATGGGTGTCGAGGTACCGGAGGTCCTTGAGAACCGACATCGCCACGGCGGGATACATACTCGTTGCCATGTCGAATGTCAAACCGTGGCCTGAAAGGGCGAGACGAATCGGCGTGGTGCCAGCAATAGCGGGCTATGTGGCCTACACCTCCGCAGTTGAAACAGAGTGGACGCCTGTCGGCAATGCGCCAGATGTCTGTTCGGCGAAGCTGTGGTTGCCGTGATGACTCCTCACGCGACGAAGGCCATGGCAGGCCAGAAGACGACTGGTCGTATGGGGGCTGGATGGGTGGGCGCCACGATGTCTCCCCCTGTGGTGGTGACTAAGGAACAGTTGCAGGTGGCGGGTAGTATGAAGGCGGAGCGGGTGGAGAGCTTCGAAGGGCGGCGGCGTACGCCATGGGACGTTGTTCGGGGGCAGGATCAGCTGTCGAGAATGCTTGGCGGATTTCGTCACGGACGACTTGAGCGACAGATGCCATGGGTGTATCCACTACCGGAGTCTGTAGCCTTTGCAATTCTTCACGAAGAATCTCTCTAACCATGTCCCGTAGGGAGCTATGACTGTCAAACGTCACAGCGGCGGCCTGAATTTGGGGGCTGCTGCACAAGCGGTCATATTGTCGGCAGCGTTGGTGAAGGGCCCGCTCGATAGCCGATGCTTCTTTTATGAAGTTCTTTACAGTGCTTGGCGGGTTGCGCAGAAGTCCGGTGAACAGCTGCTCTTTCACGCCACGCATGAGGTAGCGCAACTTCCTATCTTCAGTCATCTGCGGGTCTGCCCTCCGAAATAAACGTGTCATGTCTTCGGCGAACATGGCGACCGTTTCAATGGGTTTTTGGACCCTTAGCTCTAGTAGTTGGTGGGCGCGGTCACGTCTGTCTACATTGGCAAAAGTTTTAACCATCTTCTGGTGAAAGTCGGTCCATGTGGACAGGCTGCCTTCTCTGTTCTCGTACCAAGTACGAGCGCTGTCATCGAGATAGAAGTAGGCCTGGCCGAGCTTTTCCTGAGCAGACCAGTGGTTGATCTTCGCAACACGGTCATAGTGGTCTAACCAGTCTTCTACATCTTTGTGTGCGCCACAACCAAAGCGTTTAGGCTCCAGCGATTGAAAAACGTTACCTGGGATGGAGCGGGAGGACTGGTGCCGAGAAGTACAGGCTGGGGGCTGGTGTTAGCCATTTCTAGATGTCTGGAAGAGGTTTTCTGTGAGGGGTTGCAGTCTGGAGGAATACCTCGTAGCCGGCGACTGAATTGATGGACAGGGGTTGCAGTAGGCACGTCCGGGCTGGATGAATGGCTCCCACTAGGAGTGTGAAGCATCGGGCAGCATCGCGGCCCAGCTCCTCCACCAGTGTCGCAGTGCAACGCGAACAAAAGATGACAGCAGCTTACGGAAGCGAAAAGAGCGTACTCAGGATCAGCTGTACAGCAAGATGCCTGCTTCGTTGTCGTCCCGAAAAACCACCTGACCCACTAGCTGGAATCTACAAAACATTCCTATCATCGTTCTTTTTCATATAAACACGTGTCAATATATATATGTCATGTCGGCGAACATGGCGACCGTTTCAATGGGTTTTTGGACCCTTAGCTCTAGTAGTTGGTGGGCGCGGTCACGTCTGTCTACATTGGCAAAAGTTTTAACCATCTTCTGGTGAAAGTCGGTCCATGTGGACAGGCTGCCTTCTCTGTTCTCGTACCAAGTACGAGCGCAAAAAGAATGGCAAAAAACGCCCAGTAATTATAAAAATACTCGATTACCGAGACAAGGTAGCTATTCTGCAGAGGTGTTCCAAGCTGAAGGGCACCGAGCTGTCGATAAGTGAAGACTTTTCCGCTCGTGTACGTGATATCAGAAAAAAGTTGTGGCAAAGTTCGTCGCGCGAGCGTGCAAGTGGATCTAAAGTGAAGTTAGTTTTTGACAAAATAAGCATTGATGGAAAGTTTTTTTGCTGTGATGATAATAAGAATACAAGATATAAGTTATCTAACCAAATTAAGGTTCGGGGAAACTAGATGAACGATGTTTAGTGGTGTTAAATGTAAATTGCCGCAGTATTGTTAATAAGGCTGAGAAGTTGGAAGGCATGCTTTTAGCACATGACCCAGATATTGTATTACTAACTGAGACATGGCTACGAGATGATGTTTTTGATAGTGAGTTTGTGCCGAAAAATTACAGAGTGTTCCGTAAGGATCGAAATGGGAGGGGAGGGGGCGTTGCTATTCTTTTTAGGAATAATACACGTGTCGTAAAAATGCCAGACGTTCAAGACATAGAAAGCATCTTCTGTAAAGTGTATATTGGCAATATTAAATATCTTCTTGGTGTCGTTTACAGGCCACCAAATGCTTCCCTTGATGTTATCGCAAAGCTTAAGGATTACCTTCATTGTCACGTAAAAACCGAAGATAAATTAATCATAGCGGGAGATTTTAATATGCCAAATATGAATTGGGAAACGTTTATATCAGACCCATGTCAAGCTGCGGATACTCAAATATCCGATATCATGTTTCAATATGATTTGACGCAAATAGTCACCGACCCTACCAGAATAGATCAGGGGACGAAATCTATCCTAGATATATATCTTGTAAGTGGCAATATAAAAGAAAGCATGTTGTGCAGCGTCACAAATGGCATATCGGATCACAAGGCTGTGGTACTAAAGCTAAAGGGAGTTGAACTTAGTCAGCAGAGGATGGTGAAGAAATTTCCCAATTTTTCAAAAGCAGATGATGAATCTATAATTGATGTTCTGGCCTTTGAATATGATCATTTCAATGCAAGTAATCGTAGCGTTGAAGAACTGTGGCTTTGCTTTAAGAGAATGATTGAAGATTGTGTGCAGCGTTTTATCCCTTTAATTACAAAGAAAGTAGAGAATCACAATCCCTGGATAACAAGAGAGACGTTACAGCTGAAGCGAAAGTTGAAACGGTTAAAAAAAAGGTCGAACAAGGCTAACAGTCCTAATTTAAAAACAATTATTTGCAATATACGTGAAGAAATTAAAGAAAAATCTTTTCGTGACAAAGAAAAGTATTTTAATGAAAAATTGCCGTCATTTATTAAAACGTGTTCAAGAAAATTTTGGAAAGAGGTCACTCCGGGCACGTGCTCTACCGATGTATTTCTTTTAGATGGAAAATTAGAGAGTGATGAAAAAGCTGTCTGTACGGCCTTTAATAACTATTTCAACAGCGTCTATACAAAAGATAATAATCATCTCCCACCTTTCGATGCGAACCTACCACCAATATCAGATGTCACTATTTCTGAAGAGGGTATCTTTAATTTATTGCTAAATCTGGATGTTAAGAAATCTGTTGGACCAGATGAGATACCGAATGCCTTCTTAAAACGGTACGCACAGTGGTGCGCGAAATATTTGTGTGTGTTGTATACTAGGTCTTTGAACGAAGGTGTACTCCCTGAGGACTGGAAGATTGCCCGAATTAAGCCTCTACACAAAGCAGGTGATAAAACTCAAATAAAGAATTATCGACCAGTTTCGTTAACCTCTACAGCTTGTAAAATTCTCGAGCACATAATTCACAAACAGATTGTTACATTTCTTGATGAACACAAAGTACTAACAAAAGCGCAGCATGGATTTAGACGTGGATATTCTACCACTACACAGCTGGTTGAAACCATCCATGATTTTGCTACCGCACTAAATGAAGGTGAACAGCTAGATGCCATTTTTATGGACTTCCAAAAGGCCTTTGATAAAGTGTCGCATAAAAAATTACTTCATAAATTGCAATATATCTTGAAAAATCCGAAACTTATAGTATGGATACGAGCGTATCTTGAAAACAGGCAACAATTTGTTTCATTTAATGACAGTTGTTCCAGCAAACTACCTGTGGATTCCGGCGTACCTCAGGGCTCGGTCCTCGGACCTCTTTTTTTTCTATTATATATAAATGATATAATGAATGGCCTTTCTGTAAGTGTAAAGCTTTATGCTGATGATTGTGTATTATACACGAAGGTATCAACTGCTGGAGATCAGATAAGGCTCAATAATCAATTCAACAAGGTCGTCTCTTGGTGCCAGGAATGGCAAATGTCAATTAATTACAACAAAACTGTTTATATGAAAATAACACTAAAGAAAAATCCTTTATGTTATCAGTACGGCACAAATAGCGTCAATCTTACAGAAGTTGCTGAATACAAGTACCTTGGAGTATGGATAACTAATGATCTAAACTGGAACAAACACGTCGATACAACTACAGGTAAATGTCTACGGAAACTTTTTTTTCTAAAGCGATCCTTAAAATATTCTACCCCGTCTGTACGCATGTTGACATATAAAACACTCATTCGTCCAATGTTGGAATATGCTGTAATAATATGGGATCCATTCACTAAACGTAATATTAATCAATTAGAAAAAGTGCAGAACAAGGGCTTACGTTTTATTTATAACTCCTACGGTAGAACATCCGTATCTGAATTATTGGTAAAAAGCGGTCTGCAACCCGTTGTGGACAGAAACCGCACTTGCCGGCTTAAGTTTTTCTATCAATTAATAAATGGTCATTTAAATGTTGACAATGCAGGCATTCTTCGGTATTCTTCCGGTTACGCAACTCGCAAGCGACATAGTAAAACGATAACTCCTTTACCTTCACGGATTAACTGCCACAAGTATTCGTTCTTCCCTAGAACTATTAATGACTGGAATAGCCTGACAAATGATGTCGTTTTACAGAAGAAACTGTCATTGTTTGAAAACAGCATCGCCTAAACCATCACTACACATTGCATTGTATTATTTGTTTTATTGTAATTATTGTGTTAGTCTATAACCCGTATTCTACGTGTTACGTTATTATGTGTTATGTTACTCGAAAAATTTGTTGAAATAAGCGTTTGTGAACCTTCGCCTTGTATATTCAAATCGTACGATTTATTGTGTTTTCATTATTTTTTTGTATGTACCGATTCTCGAACATTTTTTTCCCACCCTGCCATGATCTTTCAGCTGAAGGATCGCAGTATTTATAAATAAATAAATAAAATAAAAATAAATATATATATTTATATATATATATATATATATATATATATATATATATATATATATATATATATATATATATATATATATATATATATATATACTTATCATAACTCCCTCTGTGAATGTGCTGTGATTCTGGATGGGTGGACGTACAGACAGAAGGACGCACAGAAGCATACATGGACAACAAACTGACGGACGCGCGGACAGAAGCACGGACGCACGAACGGGTGGACGGACGGAAGCATGGATAATTAGACACACGGATGAATGGACGGATGCTTCGTCCCACTCGTCGTGATTCACTTCATGGATTTGTTGTGTAAATCACCAAAGCCATCTAGGTATATTATTCCCAAGTACATGTTGTTAGAAACCATATATATATTCACGCATCTATCGGGAGTCATGGGGGCAGGGCGCGAGGAGGCCGTTTAGCCACTTTTACCCTCGCCCTTTTTTTTTCTCAGAAGTTTGGGCAGGGGTTCAACCAACTCATAAACCGCAAAACATAAAATTTCGCCTACAAATAGGACACAACCAGAAAGATGTAGATGGTACCGGCACAGACTAACAACCTCGCAGGTAAAGAATAACACTGCATAGCTGAAGTTACTACTGCAGGATCAGCCTACGTCGGAATCCTGCGACCCAAAATGTCATTCGCGACATAAGTTCGGCCTTTCCTTACAAGTAGTAGGTGCTGGCGTGGTGGCTTGGGTGAGCCAGGTCACTTCGCCTTTGGTCGTATCGGTTGCGTGGCTTTCGGTGCGCTGGGTACTACGAGCGCGCGTCGGTAGAACCTGGAAAATGTCATCGGTAAATTAAGACATTGAGCACGCATTGCTGTACAGTTGTCTGCCGTCTGAAACTTATCTTTACCTACGCGACCCCCTGATAGTGATCTTTTCAACACTCTAAAAGAGTTGAGTGTTTGGGGAGTGTCTAAGTTATATGTTTAACAGCCCATGGATTCAGTAGTCGGCAGCTCGTTGCCACCGTTGCAACCTACGTGAGGAGGAGCCAATTAAGTGCAAACAAAAAATGAAGAATAAAATACGACGTCACAACCGGAAGCGTTTGCGACGTCACACATTTGCCCTATATTGCACGAAATAAATTTTTTTCCTTAAATGCCGACCTTTCAGGTGTCATTTTTATTACGCGCTTTTATTCTGTCTTGTGGCTCGCTAAATGCGTGCGGGAGAAGAAAAACAAAAAAACAAAGCTTGAGGAAGCAAATCTGTCCTATTATCCAAATGATGTACGTACAACATGCCCGAAAAACTTTGCCGAGGCAAATGTGAGAGAACGTTTCATGGGCACAATAGCATAATAGTTCGAAACCTTATGATGCCCATTTGCCTAATACAAATGCAGCGAAACAGCAGCTTTGAATATGTAGCTTTGTCAGCTGTAGAGTACAGCGTCTTGTTGCTTCACCGTCACCAAAGCTGAGGGCACGCCGGCCGTACGCCAGCGAAAGCAGTCGGCAGTCACAGGAGTGGCCATCTACACAATCTGTGAGCTAGTTAAGCTCTTGAATGTTACACCAGTTAAGATCACATAAAAGACAGGAAAATGACTGAAGGAACGCATGAAACAACCACGGAAAAGTGAGCGATGCCTCGTCGACCTGGAAGTGCGCTGAACCAAAGAACACGCCGAACAAAACGCAAGCTCTGATAGCTGATCGCCTAGATAAGCCCCCCTCCTCCCCATTTAAAGCACTCGATGAAAAATCGATACAATCAACTATTTAGCCAGGGATGAGATACACCATAAGGTAAGTTTAGAGTTAGTTAACTTTACCATATATACAATTACGACTATTTCAAGAAAAAAAATATATTGAGTTTTGGTTGTTTGTCCCCTCCTCAACTAATCGCGCTTGAATCGTCGGCAGGCGTTGATGCCTGTGGCGATAGGTTTACGACACTTTACAATCCAACTTTCACGACCGCTGTAATTTGACCATGGAGTGTCTCTGCAAGACAACAGTATTCATCATCTACTTCGAGTACTTTCCTTGCGCTATCACCATGGTTCCTGAACGACACGCACGTTAAAAATGTGACATAGCATTCCCTACAGCTAAAGTGGCCAGGGCTGGGTTTCAAGGTAAAGAAATGCGAGCAAGTCAGACGACGAATATTGTTGTGTAGGAGAACCTTTTCGAGAATAATGCATCTTTTTTTTTCTTAGAGTGTAGTTGAAAACAAAACAACAGCGCAATTTCACTTGCTCTCCCAGGGGTCCTTAAATGATTTGTTTTGCTTATGAATGATTAGAATAAGAACAACAAGAGATACAGCTACCGGCACTGCCTGAGCACGAAGCGAAAAAAAAAGACCACTGAGACATCATTCCAAAGTTATTTCACCTTGTTCACTTAAAAATGCTTAGTGAATAGATACACTTTTTGGAGGACCTTGGAGTATGGTGTGCTGTGAATTACTACAGCAAATTCGGAAAACTTACATCACCAATTTATGCGCCTTGGAAACGTTGGATCTATCCACGCCTGTATTGAGAGTGATGAGCGGAGGGCACAAAAGCACCTTTTAGTTAGTATCACCCTCCCCCTCCATTTTTCTCAGAAGTTCGGGGCAGGGGCTCAACCAATTTATGAGGTGAAAAACATAACACTACGTCTGTAAATGGGATAAAAAAAGATGTGGGCGAGACCAGCGCAGACTAACAACATCTAGAAGCGTCTTTCTTCATGTCTCCTGAATGTCGGTGTGAGAGTGAACTGTGAGAGCGAACTGTGAGCAAGGAGAAACCACGACGCACGCGGTTTCTCTTTGCTCATAGTTCACTCTCCTCTAGGCATCCCTCCCAGCAGCGTTTATTTACACTGCAAATACGCATAGTAGACCCCTTCCCATCTTTCGCCTCTCCTACGCTATTCCTCTCACCTCGCAAGCACCGAGACAGACAGCGTATGCTAGCGAGTTCCTTGATTAAAAAAAAAAGACTGTTCACGCTGCACAACCGTTCACTGGCCACCCCGTATATATAGGCACTGGATCTTGACCTCCAAGGTAGTGCCGGTGGGAGATTTCTCCTGCGCCTTGTTGAACAATAAAAATTTGCAGCGAGCACGTTAACTCAAAAAAGACTGTGGGCTTCTGTGCCCGATTCGAGTCTCCTGTCTCTCATTGACCTTTAGCAGTGATCGGCATGTTCCAGTAGAAAACACCGGTCCATCACTGCGTGCTTGGCCCATCTAAGTCTTTTGTCTTTCATTCCCCATCAGCAGTTATCGGCATGCTCCCGGCATCACCACCTAAATCGTCTATCCTGTCCTTCACACACATCAGACTCGTGATTCGGAAGAGTACGAAGTCATTTCGCTCGCTGCCGCGGCCGCGGCTACAAAAGACGCCCGTTGCTCACAAAAAAAGGAAGTTAGGACTGTGACTGTTCTCGCTTATACTGTGTAGAATTGAGCGTTCGTTTCGTGCGTCTTCCTTCCTGTTTGAGCAGCGTGCTCTAAGTGTCGAGCTGTAACAGTCGTTAGTCCGCGCTCATTTTCTGTATGCTCATTTCGTGCTTGCTTTCTACTTGAGGTGTGCGCTGAGAGTTTCAAGATGCATACTGTTAATCACGTGACATTGCAATTTGTTTCTGCAGCAATCATTCCTTCGCCATTGTATTGAAACAATGCACAATAAATGCTCAAGTACCTCTTCAAAAACACGATACACTTTCGTGTTTTACCGATACCTAAAAGCGGGCTCAGCTTGGTGAATATGTGAAAACTTACGGCGGTCGGGTGACTTTCAGGTGCGTCAGGCACAAATAGTTCAGGGATGGGAGAGCCTCCACCTCCACCGCCCCCTCCACCGCTACTGCTTCCGCTGAGAGCGCCAGAGCCACCGTAACCGTCTTCATCGCTTATTTCCGCTGGAACAAAACATATTAGATAGATAGATAGATAGATAGATAGATAGATAGATAGATAGATAGATAGATAGATAGATAGATAGATAGATAGATAGATAGATAGATAGATAGATAGATAGATAGATAGATAGATAGATAGATAGATAGATAGATAGATAGATAGATAGATAGATAAAATATCAATTTGAAGCATCGTTATGTACTGGGGCAGTGTTGGCGTTGTGGAATTTACTGTAAAATCACTATCGACAGGCACCTAAATGGCTCCAAAGTGCAGTAGCTGTGTATAGTGGAAGAAGAAAAGAATACCATTTATGTCGGATATTTCTTTCTTGTTTCATACAAATATCAATTTTTTGAAAGAGTGCTGCTGTTGCACCGGTCGCATGAGTCCTCTTTTCCAGTAAAGCATCGTTTACCGCGGAATGGTAGCAATAGTCATTGATTGATTTGATGACATGTAAAGCTTAACGTCCCAAAACCACCATATGATGAGAGACGCCTTAGTGAAGAACTCGGAAAATTTAGACCACCTGGGGTTCTTAGCGTGCACCCAATTCTGAGCACACGGGCCTACAACATTTCCGCCTCCATCTCAAATGCAGCCACCGTTGCCGGGATTCTATCCTGCGACCTGCGGGTCAGCAGCTGAGTACCTTAGCCACTAGACCACCGTGGCGGCGCCGGTAGCAATAGCCATATAACGGCCTGGTTCTAAACTTTCGAATTATTCTAAGGTACGTGGTTTTCGATAGCAAAAGACAAAAAAACATAGTCACCATCGTTGCCGAAGACGAAGAGGACCAGGAATACTAAGATGAATGCGATGACCAGACAGCTGCAAGTCATGACGACCCACACCTTGCTGCCGCTAATCAAGTGAGAACAAAAGTGAATTACGACTGGTATTGCGTGTTAACAGTAACTGTCAGTGTCACAACGTGATACTTTATGGATCTCTCTATACTTAAAGACCTTAGATTATCGCAGAAATTTCTGTCTGTCTGTCTGTCTGTCTGTCTGTCTGTCTGTCTGTCTGTCTGTCTGTCTGTCTGTCTGTCTGTCTGTGTGTCTGTCTGTCTGTCTGTCTGTCTGTCTCCGTCCGTCCGTCCGTCACACGAGTAAGTCACGCAGTGAAAGTTCAAGCCCTTGCTCAACACCCAACCACGTTAATCTGTTGCCTGCGTTCATACTTGTCAACAATGTCGAACAAAAAGCAAATATTAGGCTTGTAGTAGGCACAACATTTATCCGTAAGTGTTTCGCTCATAGCCTATGCATATATGCGTTGTTCATAGGACTGCGGCGTCTTTTACGCTGCGCTGACAATGCAACGCAGTGAACGAAAAGCGGGTGTTTTCTACACTTATCTGCAAGAACATGGTAATGCCACCTACCAGTGACTCTGCGTTCTACCCAAACTTTATTTTCCCGACATTTGTGCCAGATGGCGCTTATTTCTTAAGCAGTGCCTCCAGACGGCATTTGCAACATCTTTGTACAGCATTTGCAGCAAAGCACGAGGATACACGGCCAATTATTTGCTTTCTTTTTTTAGTATTACTACATACGGCCACTCATTTCTGGCGATGGTATTAGTGCGGCAGACACCAAGGGTCAAGTTTCAGATATCAAGTCTCTCGACAAAAAGCGAACATTATGCCCTATAGCATTGCAGTGTTAAATTGTTACGAAAAACTTGCTACATATGTACAGTCATATGTAGTTACTAATGGTACAATATTAGTTTGGTCAAGCTACTGGCTCAAAACGTCGAATAAACTTTAGGCCTTTATAAAAATGACTAAAGCATAGCGAGTTAGTTCAAGTGCGTGGGAATTTTCAGCTTTTGTTTTGGCAACGCGTGACAAGATTCGTCATATATGTTGTGGCTTCTGAGATTACCAAAAGGCCGTAAGCTCGCATGTCAGCGACAGTGTATGAACGAAGTATTATTTAAAACAAACGTTCAACAATCATACCCGTGTGCAACTAATGTATAAGTACTGTTTATTAAAATATTGGGTGGATCACAACTTTTATACACACGTATCGCGAGATAAACGAAACATGTCCAGACGTTTTACACGAGCTCAATTATGACATGCTAAACTCAAACAAGAAAGTATAGATCAAAGCGTTGATGACTTGAATATTCATGTAACAGACAATTTTTAATTTTTGATGAGCGCTTTTCTATGAAAGTATCGAACGAAATAATCAAAGAACTTTTAATTGGAAAAAACATTCTTATTACCAAAAACATGAAATTGCACTGATTTGGCAGTTTGTTCGAGAGCACTGAAGGGCAGAAAACTGGCACTTTTTAACTGCACACTGTTTTCACGAACTCTTCAACTATTAGTCCTCACTGTTTTCGCTAACTGAGCATGACATGCGGAAGTTACGGAACTCGTAGACTTGCGCAAGCAAAAAGAGAGAGATATAAATATTTTGATGGAGAGCTGGAGAAATTTGTCTGGCATTTCACATGCCATGCTACTCCAAGTAGCGGGTCATGACCATGATATATACAATGATAAACGCATAATACATACAGTCGCACACACGCACTACCCTGTTTACGCAAAAATATGCGATAAGCTAGTTGTTTAATAAAGCGGGGATAGGTATTTTGCTGCCGGAGTTCAAGATGATTGTACGTAATCTACATGCATTTAGCAAACAAGCCAGTTTTGGCACCTGCAAACGCACATTTTCAAATATTTATAATTATTTCAGAATATAGGGAAGCACGTAAGACACCAACGTCATCAGAAACATTACAAATTGGCACTCCAGATACACGTTGCTCAGTGCTCTGATACTTTGCTTGCAAATCACTAGCGAGCTTTCCCGGAATAACAATATATAAAACACTGACATTGACATGGCACGTACATTTCTCTCGGTAATTTGTCGACAACGCGTCTCACTTCCGGTACTCTGTTGGCCTCCAGTGCAATCCTGCGAAGTGATTCGTGCATTGAATTATAGCAATCAACGTGCAGTAGCGTAAGCTTGTTACACAAACCGGAAGTATTACATACTTGCAAAAATGCAAAAACGTCATCAGTAAACTATATTCAGATCTAAAACAAGGTTTCGCTCACCGCTACAACAAACGCAAGTAAATGCTCTTCAACGTTCGGAAACAATTATCAAACTGCCTAAAACCCGAATGTTGCTACAATAAAAATACGTGGCAACTTTCTCGAAGTTGCCACGTATTTGTTTTGTAGAACCGTTCGGGACATGGTGCGCTTTATTCCTTGACTTTGGTAGTAGAAATGTTAGAGATGTTCCTTTAATTTTCCGTATACTGAAACACTAATCAACACATACATTTCATTTTGCATTATCTCCTCGATGTTCTTCTCCACCGGTGGTTTATTGGACACCCGTGGTATCCTGCAAAAAAAATAATAAACATGTAGTTAACGTTCTGGGAGGATACAAGAAAACTTGCACCCATAAAGACGACTCAACATGTTTTCAAACACAAATTTATGAGAGGTTCTATTTCTGAACACAAAAAGGACACAGCATCCTTCCCTCTTAAAAGCTCGGATATCACTCACTGGTATGATAAGAATTTAAGAATAGCCTAAAGGGGGAGTGAAACTCAGCGTGCGATATGTACTACAAGAGCAAGGTCATAAAAAATTGCAGTTTCACCAGGCAAACCTGGAGCTATGTAGCAATAAAACTAACGTAGGTTGAACAAAAAAATTAGAAATGTTGAAGCAAGTGTCGCAATAGTGCTTTGCTTCGCTTGTAAAAAATCACGGTCCTCTCAAAGTCCATATATATATATATATATATCTCACAGTTGGTAATTTTTTCATCCACTCTTCTTTCTTCTTATTTACATTCCATTGGTCTAATAACTTCCCCCTGTACATTCCTTGGCATTACTGTCTGTTATATCTCATTAATATTGTGTTACAAACACGGAAAAACGAGCCCTTAGTATACACTTCGTTCCCCTATATATAAATATATATATATATATAATATATATATAGTGGGAGTAATAATTTAATGGGCAGTTAGTCTTCGTGAAGGTATGGGATATGGCACAACGGGAGCGTTGTCAACAAGGATAAATACATTTCTTTCCCAACAGTTTCGGGAGGGTCCTCCCCTTCATCAGGGATGAGTTATACTGACATGAGGCTTCCAAACTTCGCTGCTGCCGCGCGTCCCCTCTCCGCCTTGAAGATGTTTGCGAGAGTGAGAGGGAACTAAAAAAGGAAAGAAAAAACAAAAAGGGGGGAAAGAAAAAATACGAAAAAGAAAAACAGAAAGTAAAAAGAGAAGAACCACTGTCAACACTGAGAACGAAAGCAACTGTCCATGTACGTTCACATACGGTTCATATCACGTGCTGTTCAGTTTTCGACGTGTGTCGGGCCACCCAAGATTGTCGCCGCCGTGCCGGGAGGGTCCGTGACGGCGTGCGTAAAGAAAGGGTTTCCCCGTAATAGGGAGTTTTAGTGCTGGGGTACCCAAGCGGCTTGCGTACGCAGAACGCAAGCCGCTTGCGTTCTGCATTGGGCGGCGGTTATTGCGCATGCGCGAAACCCCGAACAGATGCGTCGCAAGATCGCTGGGGCGATGGGGGCCATGCGTACGCGCGGTCCACCTTCACAAGAACTCACGGTATCCGCACTGCGGATACTTTAGCCGTCGAGTTAAAATAAGCCAAAGTGCGAGCACTTATAGCGATTACACGGTTTCAGCCAGATTTCCAAAGCTATAATGGCCTGGAACATGGAAACTGAGAGACATGTACCAGCCCTCAACCAGCTGAGTAGGTGACGCCATCTAGCGCGGCCATAGTGAAACAGACAACCACAACTTGTTATGCAGGAAACATTGTGCATTGTACATCTGGTGCAAAACTGCGCAGCGACAATACTACAAATGAGTAACCTTTTTATTCATTTTCACCTCGAAAACATTACGCGTAAGCTAACATGTTCTTGACAGCGGTTGCACGAAGTGTCACAAGATGTCGACACTATCGTTACTTGTAACCTTGTATTTTTCACTTTTTTGCGTATACCAAATTACTGTACAAAATAAAAAAAGTGTCCCTGATCACAATGTATGTTTAATTTAACATTTTAAATCATACAAAGACTTAAATTATTACTTACGCGACAAGACGCTATGGCTCTGCGAGCACGTGTGCACTTCGTGCGGCTTGCGTTTGCGTGGCGTGCCACGCGCTCCAAAGCCCGCAAGGCCCCAAGAGAATGCGTACCCAGCACTAAAACTCCCTAATGGGTCGGTCGGCGTGCGGCGTGCGTGTGAAGGAAGGGTTTCCCGTTAATGGGTTGGTCGGCTATTTACCTCTAATCTTCGTCCGTTTCCCTTCAATGGTCATCAAGTGGTAGGCGAACGTAAACACTTTGTATGTGCATGTGGAAAAAAAAGAGAAAAAAACAAAAAAACAAGAAAGGACAGTGTTCACGTACGAGTCAATCAGAAAAAAAGCATGGTCTCCAGCTATCAATCTTTGTCACCAATTTCCTCCTGGCTTATTCTCGGAGGCAGTTGGGTTTTCCGGGGTCCTCGTTGATGCCGGCTACTAATGTTCGAAATTTGAAAATAAAATATGCCTCACGATGTTCGCGTTTTCGTGCGAGAAACATCTCGCAAATATCTTTCAAGGCGAGAGGGACGCGGCAGCAGCGAAGTTTGGAAGCTCATGTCAGTATAACTCATCCCCTGATGAAAGGAGGACCCCTCCCGAAAATGTTGGGAAATAAATATATTTATCCTTGTTGACAACGCTCCCGTTTGTGCCTATCCATAGCTAAAGTATATATATATATATATATATATATATATATATTATATATATATATATATATATATATATATAGAGAGAGAGAGAGAGAGAGAGAGGTCACAATCCACGTGACAGAACACGTACCATACTCCTGGTGTTTGGTAGACACTGCTCGCCGCCCGTGATCTCTTAGGCATCAATAAAGGCCTGTGGTAAAGTAGTAGTAATAATACTAGTTAACGTGCGGCAGTGATGTAATGAGATCATACAACACGTACTTGGTCTGCCGTTCTCGCGTCTCGAACCGACAAATGGGCAGCGAAGTATTATCGAGAAATTCATGTGAAAATGCTTTCAGTGATCTATAAAGAGACACTAACGGCAACTATCAGTCAACGTTGATTATTGAAATAGCGCTCCAGAAACCTTGCAGTATTACTTTGGTGCCAAGGAATGACTTATTTTGAAATAAAAATGGCGTTTTAGTCACCTGCACCGCATTAGCGCCCTTCAAATTACCCGTCTTAAAAAGCGGACCGGCTCACGTCACTGTTGCGGTGCACAGTGTTGCTCGGCTTTACTGCGTGGTCATCGACACTAGTAAACAGAACGGAAGCAGTGGGAGCCACAGCTGCAACAACGGCCATTGATCAATTTGCTGCCATTGGCTCCAAGATGGCGGACGTGTTTTGCTTCAACTGCGCCCCACTAGATGTGACGACCTGCCCAGTTTACAAGAGTTACAGCTGATTTATTGATATGTGAGGTTTAACGTCCCAGAACCACCATATGATTATGAGAGAACAGTAGTGGAGGGTTCCGGAAAATTTCGACCACCTGGGGTTCTTTCACGTGCATCCAAATCTGAGCACACGGGCCTGCAAAATTTCCGCCTCAATCGGAAATTCAGCCACCGAAGCTGGGACTCGATCCCGCGACCTGCGGGTCAGCAGCCGAGTACCTTAGCCACTAGACCTCTGCGGCGGGGCACAAGAGTTACTGTATATGCTACCTTTATGGTACAGTGACTCTAAGTTTAAACACGCAAAAATTGAGTTTTTGAACCGCTCGCGCCATTCTCCATAGTAACATCCGGTGGTTCTTTTTTCTATAAATCAAACAGAAACGAACAAGCAGCATTTTTTGCGTCTCTTAATGCCCGGTGGGTTCTTTATTTAGTGCAGGTAGAACAAGTGATTAGTTGTAGGTGGTTAGTCTGACGTCATCGGTATCATTTTGAGAATGTCCTACTGCGGCGCATGTGTTTGTGCATTTACCTTAATTTCTCAGTAAGTATAGTGCACTGCTGTTGATATTATAATCGTTTATATGTGTTTATACATTGAGCTTTCACTCTGAAAAAATTCTTATTTGACTTAGTGTCTCTTTAACAAAACAGAATAGAGTGCCGTAAGCAGTTAAGGATTGATTCCGTGCTTGCTGCCTTCCACAATAGATTGTTGTTTCGCTGTCTACTAAGGTTCTCTTTAATAGCTATACAGCTATACAGCGATGCATGGTCATCGAAAGCAATGCTGCACTGAAACTGCACTTCTGGAAATAAAAAAGTAAAAATTGTTGTCAAGGTGTAGCTTATTGCCTTATCGTCTCTGATATTCGACTCCTGCGAGTCAAATATCAGAGACAATAAGACAATAAGAGCCAGAAAAATTGTTCGTATTGTTCCAGTCAGATTGAATGTGCCTAATGAAACTTGTATACACTGAAGCTCCTACGTATTAACGTAACGACGTGAACGAAGTGATGTCTGCAGGTCACTCTTGTGTTTCTAAGCTCCCCAACATGACACCTCAATAAACACCACTGAAAACTGAAGGCAAGTTGCGCAAATTACTGCATTGTTTCGCTTTCAAGGAGTCACAGCATTCTCAAAGCAAACATACAGACGTCAGAATTCAGGTGACAGATCACGTACATTGCTCCTGGTGTTTGGTAGACACTGCTCGCCGCCCTTGATCTCTTATGCGTCGATAAAGGCCTGCGATAAAGTTAATAATAATACTAGTTTCCGTGCGGCCATGATTTGTGAAATCATACAGCACACCTTTGTCTGCCGTTTTTACGTCTTGAACGGACAATGTGGCTGGGAAGTATTATCAAGAAATTCATGTGATCGTGCTTTCAGTGACCTTTAACGCAACAGAAATAGCGTGCAGTAGGCAGTTGACGATTTCTTCTGTGCTTGCTGGCTCCTTCAATAGATTCTCGTTTCGTTGTCTGTTGAGGGTCGCTTTGACAGCTGGTCTGTTACATTGTGATAGAAGTGCTGCACGACCATCGAAAGCAATGCTGCACTGAAATGCGAGGAAACAGAAATTCTGGAAACAAAAGTAAATATGTGTTTTGAAACTGAACCTTATTGTCATATCGTCTCTGATATTTTATAGCTATTTGACTCACAA
>WOVY01016234.1:0-128727 GCA_013436015.1 Rhipicephalus annulatus
GCATGCCGGAGAGCATTCGCGCATGACCTCCGAGATCGCGGGCGCGCGGCACCGCGCGTTTCGAATCTCGGAGGCCATGATTCACGCCACCTAAATCATAGCGTTAGCCCATATCATCTCTGTTCAGTGCCACGCGCTACGCGTACTTGTGATCAGACCTTGGTCGAGTCACTCGGCGTCGCAGTGACTAAATGTTAACTTCGTGCGCACCACCCCTTAGTATGTTCTTAAACGTAAAAATGTGATCGTTAGTGAGAACCCCGTTTTTTTTCTTGGCCATCGTTTAGCGCGTCTCCAAGTAAGTTTCACACGGTAAATAACATCGCTCAAATGTTCGTGTTGACTGACAGCGCCTCGCTCCGCAGCGCCTCCCTCGGCGTGGGTCTCCTCTATACAGGGAGGGGGTGAAAGCCCCTAGCACTTCGCAAAGTGGCGACACTCTCCTCTGCACGCGTTTCTCCTCGATCTCCTCTCCTTCGCACTCGCATTTCGAATGTGGCGCCACCTGAAGAGAGCGCTTGCGCGGCAGGCAGCGCATGCCGGAGAGCATTCGCGCATGACATCCGAGATCGCGGCGCGCGGCCGCCGCGCGCTTCGAATCTCGGAGGCCATGATTCGCGCCACCTAATATCATAGCGTTAGCCATATCATCTCTGTTCAGTGCCACGCGCTACGCGTACTTGTGATCAGACCTTGGTCGAGTCACTCGGCGTCGCAGTGACTAAATGTTAACTTCGTGCGCACCACCCCTTAGTATGTTCTTAAACGTAAAATGTGATCGTTAGTGAGAACCCCCGTTTTTTTTCTTGGCCCATCGTTTAGCGCGTCTCCAAGTAAGTTTCACACTGTAAATAACATCGCTCAAATGTTCGTGTTGACTGACAGCGCCTCGCTCCGCAGCGCCTCCCTCGGCGTGGGTCTCCTCTATACAGGGAGGGGGTGAAAGCCCCTAGCACTTCGCAAAGTGGCGACACTCTCCTCCTCCGCTCGCGTTTCTCCTCGATCCTCTCTTTCGCACTCGCATTTCGAATGTGGCGCCACCTAAAGAGAGCGCTTGCGCGGCAGGCAGCGCATGCCGGAGAGCATTCGCGCATGACCTCCGAGATCGCGGGCGCGGCGGCCGCCGCGCGCTTCGAATCTCGGAGGCCATGATTCGCGCCACCTAATATCATAGCGTTAGCCCATATCATCTCTGTTCAGTGCCACGCGCTACGCGTACTTGTGATCAGACCTTGGTCGAGTCACTCGGCGTCGCAGTGACTAAATGTTAACTTCGTGCGCACCACCCCTTAGTATGTTCTTAAACGTAAAAATGTGATCGTTAGTGAGAACCCCCGTTTTTTTCTTGGCCCATCGTTTAGCGCGTCTCCAAGTAAGTTTCACACTGTAAATAACATCGCTCAAATGTTCGTGTTGACTGACAGCGCCTCGCTCCGCAGCGCCTTCCTCGGCGTGGGTCTCCTCTATACAGGGAGGGGGGTGAAAGCCCCTAGCACTTCGCAAAGTGGCGACACTCTCCTCCTCCGCTCGCGTTTCTCCTCGATCTCCTCTCTTCGCACTCGCATTTCGAATGTGGCGCCCACCTGAAGAGAGCGCTTGCGTGGCAGGCAGCGCTGCTGGAGAGCATTCGCGCATGACCTCCGAGATCGCAGGCCCGCGGCCCCGCCGCGCGCTTCGAATCTCGGAGGCCATGATTCTCGCCTCCTAATATCATAGCGCTTGCCTATATCATCTCTGTTCAGTGCCACGCGCTACGCTACTTTGATCAGACCTTGGTGCGAGTCACTCGGCGTCGCAGTGACTAAAAGTTAACTTCGTGCGCACCACCCCTAGTATGTTCTTAAACGTAAAAATGTGATCGTTAGTGAGAACCGCCCGTTTTTTTTCTTGGCCCATCGTTTAGCGCGGTCTCCAAGTAAGTTTCACACTGTAAATAACATAGCTCAAAAGTTTCGTGTTGACTGACAGCGCCTCGCTCCGCAGCGCCTAGCTTGGCGTGGGTCTCCTCTATACAGGGAGGGGGTGAAAGCCCCTAGCACTTCGCAAAGTGGCGACACCCTCCTCCTTCACTCGCGTTTCTCCTCGATCTCCTCTCCTTCGCACTCGCATTTCGAATGTGGCGCCACCTGAAGAGAGCGCTTCCGCGGCAGGCAGCGCATGCCGGAGAGCATTCGCGCATGACATCCGAGATCGCGGGCGCGCGGCCGCCGCGCGCTTCGAATCTCGGAGGCCATGATTCGCGCCACCTAATATCATAGCGTTAGCCCATATCATCTCTGTTCAGTGCCACGCGCTACGCGTACTTGTGATCAGACCTTGGTCGAGTCACTCGGCGTCGCAGTGACTAAATGTTAACTTCGTGCGCACCACCCCTTAGTATGTTCTTAAACGTAAAATGTGATCGTTAGTGAGAACCCCCGTTTTTTTCTTGGCCCATCGTTTAGCGCGTCTCCAAGTAAGTTTCACACTGTAAATAACATCGCTCAAATGTTCGTGTTGACTGACAGCGCCTCGCTCCGCAGCGCCTCCCTCGGCGTGGGTCTCCTCTATACAGGGAGGGGGTGAAAGCCCCTAGCACTTCGCAAAGTGGCGACACTCTCCTCCTTCACTCGCGTTTCTCTTCGATCTCCTCTCTTTTCGCGCTAGCATTTCGAATGTGCGCGCCACCTGAAGAGAGCGCTTCGCGGCAGGCAGCGCATGCCGGAGAGCATTCGCGCATGACATCCGAGATCGCGGGCGCGGGCCGCCGCGCGCTTCGAATCTCGGAGGCCATGATTCGCCACCTAATATCATAGCGTTAGCCCATATCATCTCTGTTCAGTGCCACGCGCTACGCGTACTTGTGATCAGACCTTGGTCGAGTCACTCGGCGTCGCAGTGACTAAATGTAACTTCGTGCGCACCACCCCTTAGTATGTTCTTAAACGTAAAAATGTGATCGTTAGTGAGACACCCCTTTTTTTTCTTGGCCATCAGTTTAGCGCGTCTCCAAGTAAGTTTACACTGTAACTAACATCGCTCAAATGTTCGTGTGGCCTGACAGCGTTACGCCTCCGCAGCACCTCCCTCGGCGTGGGTCTCCTCTATACAGGGAGGGGTGAAAGCCCCTAGCACTTCGCCAAAGTGGCGACACTCTCCTCCTAAACTCGCGTTTCTCCTCGTTCTCTTCCCTTCGCACTCGCATTTCGAATGTGGCGCCACCTGAAGAGAGCGCTTGCGCGGCAGGTGCGCGCATGCCGCGAGAGCATTCGCGCATATGACCTCCGAGATCGCGGGCACGCGGCCGCCGCGCGCTTCGAATCTCGGAGGCATGATTCAGCGCCACCTAATATCATAGGCGTTTAGCCCACATCATATCTGTTCAGTGCCACGCGCTACGCGTATTTGTGATCAGACCTTGGTCGAGTCACTCGGCGTCGCATGTGACTAATGTTAACTTAGTTGCGCACCACCCCTTAGTATGTTCTTAATATAAAAATGTGATCGTTAGTGAGAACCCCCGTTTTTTTTCTGGGCCCATCGTTTAGCGCGTCTCCAAGTAAGTTTCACACTGTAAATAACATCGCTCAAATGTTCGTGTTGACTGACAGCGCCTCGCTCCGCAGCGCCTTCCTCGGCGTGGGTCTCCTCTATACAGGGAGAGGGTGAAAGCCCCTAGTACTTCGCCAAAGTGGCGACACCCTTCCTCCTTCACTAGCGTTTCTCCTCGATCTCCTCTCTTCGCACTCCATTTGAATGTGGCCGCCACCTAAAGAGAGCGCTTCGCGGCAGGCAGCGCATGCCGGAGAACATTCGCTCATGACATCCGAGATCGCGGGCGCGCTGGCCGCCGCGCGCTTCGAATCTCGGAGGCCATGATTCGCGCCACCTAATATCGTAGCGCTTAGCCATATCATCTCTGTTCAGTGCCACGCGCTACGCGTACTTGTGATCAGGACCTTGGTCGAGTCACTCGGCGTCGCAGTGACTAAATGTTAACTTTCGTGCGCACCACCTCTTAGTATGTTCTTAAACGTAAAAATGTGATCGTTAGTGAGAACCTCCGTTTTTTTTCTGGCCCATCGTTTAGCGCGTCTCAAGTAAGTTTCACACTGTAAATAACATAGCTCAAATGTTCGTGTTGACTTACAGCGCCTCGCTCCGCAGCGCCTAACTTGGCGTGGGTCTCCTCTATACAGGGAGAGGTGTGAAAGCCCCTTAGAACTTCGCAAAAGTGGCGCACACTCTCCTCCTCCACTCGCGTTTCTCCTCGATCTCCTCTCTTTCGCACCTCGCATTCGAATGTGGCGCCCACCTAAAGAGAGCGCTTCCGGACGGCAGCGTGCATGCCGGAGAACATTCGCTCATGACATCCGCGATCGCGGGCGCGTGGCCCTCCGCGCGCTTCGAATCTCGGAAGGCCATGATTCGCGCCACCTAATATCTTAGCGTTAGCCCATATCATCTCCGTTCAGTGCCACGCGCTACGCGTACTTGTGATCAGACCTTGGTCGAGTCACTCGGGTGTCGCCAGTGACTAAATGTTAACTTCGTGCGCACCACCCCTTAGTATGTTCTTAAACGTAAAAATGTGATCGTTAGTGAGAACCCCCCCCGTTTTTTTTTCTTGGCCCATCGTTTAGCGCGTCTCCAAGTAGTTTCACACTGTAAATAACATCGCTCAAATGTTCGTGTTGACTGACAGCGCCTCGCTCCGCAGCGCCTTCCTCGGAGTGGGTCTCCTCTATACAGGGAGGGGGTGAAAGCCCCTAGAACTTCGCAAAGTGGCCACACTCTACTTCTCCGCTCGCGTTTCTTTTCGATCTCCTCTCCATCACACTTCTATTTCGAATGTGGCGCCACCTGAAGAGAGCGCTTGCGTGGCAGGCAGCGCATGCTGGAGAGCATTCGCGCATGACCCTCCGAGATCGCAGGCCCGCGGCCGCCGCGCGCTTCGAATCTCGGAGGCCATGATTCTCGCCTCCTAATATCATAGCGCTTGCCTATATCATCTCTGTTCAGTGCCACGCGCTACGCTACTTGTGATCAGACCTTGGTCGAGTCACTCGGCGTCGCAGTGACTAAAAGTTAACTTCGTGCGCACCACCCCTTAGTATGTTCTTAAACGTAAAAATGTGATCGTTAGTGAGAACCCCCCGTTTTTTTTCTTGGCCCATTGTTTAGCGCGTCTCCAAGTAAGTTCACACTGTAAATAACATAGCTCAAAGTTTGTGTTGACTGACAGCGCCTCGCTCCGCAGCGCCTAGCTTGGCGTGGGTCTCCTCTATACAGGGAGAGGGTGAAGCCCCTAGTACTTCGCAAAGTGGCGACACCCTCCTCCTTCACTCGCGTTTCTCCTCGATCTCCTCTCTTTCGCACTCTCATTTTGAATGTGGCGCCACCTAAAGAGAACGCTTCCGCGGCAGGCAGCGCATGCCGGAGAACATTCGCTCATGACATCCGAGATCGCGGGCGCGTGGCCGCCGCGCGCTTCGAATCTCGGAGGCCATGATTCGCGCCACCTAATATCGTAGCGTTAGACCATTACATCTCTGTTCAGTGCCACGTGCTACGCGTACTTGTGATCAGACCTTGATCGAGTCACTCGGCGTCGCAGTGACTAAATGTTAACTTCGTGCGCACCACCCCTTAGTATGTTCTTAAACGTAAAAATGTGATCGTTAGTGAGAACCGCCCGTTTTTTTTTTTCTTGGCCCATCGTTTTAGCGCGTCTCCAAGTAAGTTTCACACTGTAAATAACATAGCTCAAAAGTTCGTGTTGACTGACAGCGCCTCGCTCCGCAGCGCCTAACTTGGCGTGGGTCTCCTCTATACAGGGAGAGGGTGAAAGCCCCTAGTACTTCGCAAAGTGGCGACACTCTCCTCCTTCACTCGCGTTTCTCTTCGATCTCCTCTCTTTCGCGCTCGCATTTCGAATGTGGCGCCACCTAAAGAGAGCGCTTCCGCGGCAGGCAGCGCATGCCGGAGAACATTCGCTCATGACATCCGAGATCGCGGGGCGCGTGGCCGCCGCGCGCTTCGAATTCGGAGGCCATGATTCGCGCACCTAATATCATAGCGTTAGCCCATATTATCTCCGTTCAGTGCCACGCGCTACGCGAACTTGTGATCAGCCTTGGTCGAGTCACTCGACGTCGCAGTGACTAAATGTTAACTTCGTGCGCACCACCCCCCTTAGTATGTTCTTAAACGTAAAAATGTGATCGTTAGTGAGACACCCCTTTTTTTCTTGGCCCATCGTTTAGCGCGTCTCCAAGTAAGTTTACACTGTAAATAACATCGCTCAAATGTTCGTGTTGACTGACAGCGTTACGCTCCGCAGCACCTCCCTCGGTCGTTGGGTCTCCTCTATACAGGGAGGGGGTGAAAGCCCCTAGCACTTCGCAAAGTGGCGACACCTCTCCTCCTCAACTCGCGTTTCTCCTCGTTCTCTTCTCCTTCGCACTCGCATTTCGATGTGGCGCCACCTGAAGAGAGCGCTTGCGCGGCAGGCAGCGCATGCCGGAGAGCATTCGCCGCATGACCTCCGAGATCGCGGGCACGCGGCCGCCGCGCGCTTCGAATCTCGGAGGCCATGATTCGCGCCACCTAATATCATAGCGTTAGCCCACATCATCTCTGTTCAGTGCCACGCGCTACGCGTATTTGTGATTCAGACCTTGGTCGAGTCACTCGGCGTCGCAGTGACTAAATGTTAACTTCGTGCGCACCACCCCTTAGTATGTTCTTAAATATAAAAATGTGATCGTTAGTGAGAACCCCCCGTTTTTTTCTTGGCCCATCGTTTAGCGCGTTCTCCAAGTAAGTTTCACCTGTAAATAACATCGCTCAAATGTTCGTGTTGACTGACAGCGCCTCGCTCCGCAGCGCCTTCCTCGGCGTGGGTCTCCTCTATACAGGAGAGGGTGAAAGCCACTAGTACTTCGCAAAGTGGCGACACCCTCCTCCTTCACTCGCGTTTCTCCTCGATCTCCTCTCTTTCGCACTCTCATTTGAATGTGGCGCCACCTAAAGAGAGCGCTTCCGCGGCAGGCAGCGCATGCCGGAGAACATTCGCTCATGACATCCGAGATCGCGGGCGCGTGGCCGCCGCGCGCTTCGAATCTCGGAGGCCATGATTCGCGCCACCTAATATCGTAGCGTTAGCCCATATCATCTCTGTTCAGTGCCACGCGCTACGCGTACTTGTGATCAGACCTTGGTCGAGTCCACTCGGCGTCGCAGTGACTAAATGTTAATTTCGTGCGCACCACCTCTTAGTATGTTCTTAAACGTAAAAATGTGATCGTTAGTGAGAACCCCCGTTTTTTTTTCTTGGCCCATCGTTTAGCGCGTCTCCAAGTAAGTTTCACACTGTAAATAACATCGCTCAAATGTTCGTGTTGACTGACAGCGTTACGCTCCGCAGCGCCTTCCTCGGCGTGGGTCTCCTCTATACAGGGAGGGGGTGAAAGCCCCTAGCACTTCGCAAAGTGGCGACACTGTCCTCCTCTGCACGCGTTTCTCCTCGATCTCCTCTCCTTCGCACTCGCATTTCGAATGTGGCGCCACCTGAAGAGAGCGCTTTTCGCGGCAGGCAGCGCATGCCGGAGAGCATTCGCGCATGACATCAAAGATCGCGTGCGCACGGCCGCCGCGCGCTTCGAATCTTGGAGGCCATGATTCGCGCCACGTAATATCATAGCGTTAGCCCATATCATCTCTGTTCAGTGCCACGCGCTACGCGTACTTGTGATCAGACCTTGGTCGAGTCACTCGGCGTCGCAGTGACTAAATGTTAACTTCGTGCGCACCACCCCTTAGTAAGTTCTTAAACGAAAATGTGATCGTTAGTGAGAACCCCCGTTTTTTTTTCTTGGCCCATCGTTTAGCGCGTCTCCAAGTAAGTTTCACACTGTAAATAACATCACTCAATGTTCGTGTTGACTGACAGCGCCACGCTCCGCAGCGCCTCCCTCGGCGTGGGTCTCCTCTATACAGGGAGGGGGTGAAAGCCCCTAGCACTTCGCAAAGGGGCCACACTCTCCTCCTCCGCTCACGTTTCTTCTCGATCTCCTCTCCTTCACACTCCCATTTCGAATGTGGCGCCACCTGAAGAGAGCGCTTGCGCGGCAGGCAGCGCATGCTGGAGAGCATTCGCGCATGACCTCCGAGATCACGGGCGCGCGGCCGCCGCGCGCTTCGAATCTCGGAGGCCATGATTCGCGCCACCTAATATCATAGCGTTAGCCCACATCATCTCTGTTCAGTGCCACGTGCTACGCGTATTTGTGATCAGACCTTGGTCGAGTCACTCGGCGTCGCAGTGACTAAATGTTAACTTCGTGCGCACCACCCCTTAGTATGTTCTTAAATATAAAAATTTGATCGTTAGTGAGAACCCCCGTTTTTTTCTTGGCCCATCGTTTAGCGCGTCTCCAAGTAAGTTTCACACTGTAAATAACATCGCTCAAATGTTCGTGTTGACTGACAGCGCCTCGCTCCGCAGCGCCTTCCTCGGCGTGGGTCTCCTCTATACAGGGAGAGGGTGAAAGCCCCTAGTACTTCGCAAAGTGGCGACACCCTCCTCCTTCACTCGCGTTTCTCCTCGATCTCCTCTCTTTCGCCCTCTCATTTTGAATGTGGCGCCACCTAAAGAGAGCGCTTCCGCGGCAGGCAGCGCATGCCGGAGAACATTCGCTCATGACATCCGAGATCGCGGGCGCGTGGCCGCCGCGCGCTTCGAATCTCGGAGGCCATGATTCGCGCCACCTAATATCGTAGCGTTAGCCATATCATCTCTCATCGTGGTTAACAGCGCGAAACACCCGGACAGGAGCGAGAGAAGGACACGGTACAGCGCTGACTTTCAACTGAAATTTTTATTGAAACACGAGAATATATATATAGACAGAACAGAAGACCTCGTGACCAAACCCGCCCCCTCAATCGATAAAATTATACACGGCGACAAGGCTTTGTCATGTGCACGCAATCTTGCCACAAAAATAAAACAAACTTCAAACTATAAGATTCCAATGTCGCCAAGAAAACCGGGCATGAGCGGACGAATGAACTTTAGCCACTATCTAACAAAGATAGTTCATTACCAAGTAAGGCGATAGATGGCTGACTAACGCATTGAGACCCTTTCTTATTTATAAAAAATGCCTCCATAATTTCTCTTGAAAGCTTGTTTGGGTGCTTGAAGAGTACTATTGTTTTTTCAAAAAGTGGGTGGCATCCACATTCGCGGCAATGCAAAGACAAATGTGAATGCGCAAATCCTTTCAAGGAGCTGTGGTGTTCCCTTAGCCGTATATTGACACAACGCCCAGTCTGACCAATGTACTCTCGCCCGCATGAAAATGGGGTTGAGTACACGACATTCTGCATGCACGGGAGAAACTTCATAGTATGTTTGATACTACACTGCTGATAAATTCCAGTCTTCCTGCCTTCTATGCGAGTGTTTACTGCCTGGCAAAGTCCCTTAAGCTTCGTTCTGCTTGAAAACCCAACGTTTAATCTGAACTTAGAAGCTACTTTCTTTAATCTGTGCGAAAAAGAATGAACATATGGAATGTAGACAGAACGGCTAAAATCTTTATCTTTCACTCGGGAGGACTGCCCCTTGACCTCACGCAGCAGCTTATCGCAAGTCGTAGAAATGATAGAGTGAGGAAAGCCTGCATCACGCAGCCTCGCCACCTGATAATTAACGCTGTCAAGCATACGATGGGGACAACTCTTGTTGAGGGCGGACCTTATAGCGGAAGTGGCTATACCTCGTTTAATCAATTTCGAGTGCCCTGATCTGAAATCAAGAAGAGACTTCTTTGACCTCGGTTGATAGGTCCAACACACATGTTCCGCTTTGAAAGACAGTCTAAGGTCTAAGAACTGCAACTCCTCCTTTTCAGGAACCTCAATAGTAAACCTAAGACCTTGTCCCTGTTCCTTAAACAACTTCACGACGTCCACAATCGATCTTTGGAAATTTAGCCTATTGACGAAAACCAAATAGTCATCCACATAGCGGAAAATTCTCAAAGCTAATTCACCTAGGTTATCATTTATTTTGCGGTCAACGAAACTTAAAAAGATGCTGCTTAGTACTGGCGCTACGCAGGAACCTATGCACACTCCTGCCCTTTGGATAACTGTCCTTCCTTGCCACTGAACGATCGTGGACTTCAAGTAAAACTCCAAAAGCTCTAGGAAGCTAGCAACCGGTATTTTGCAACTTTCGACGAAGCCTAACTCATTCATTTGTCCCTCGATGGACTGTTGCACGAATTTCAATAACTGTACATGAGGCAGGGAATAATAAAGATCCTCTATGTCTATGCTGAAACCAAAGCAACCGCCAGGGTTATTTTCTCTGTTCAGTGCCACGCGCTACGCGTACTTGTGATCAGACCTTGGTCGAGTCACTCGGCGTCGCAGTGACTAAATGTTAATTTCGTGCGCACCACCTCTTAGTATGTTCTTAAACGTAAAAATGTGATCGTTAGTGAGAACCCCCGTTTTTTTCTTGGCCCATCGTTTAGCGCGTCTCCAAGTAAGTTTCACACTGTAAATAACATCACTCAATGTTCGTGTTGACTGACAGCGCCACGCTCCGCAGCGCCTCCCTCGGCGTGGGTCTCCTCTATACAGGGAGGGGGTGAAAGCCCCTAGCACTTCGCAAAGGGGCCACACTCTCCTCCTCCGCTCACGTTTCTTCTCGATCTCCTCTCCTTCACACTCCCATTTCGAATGTGGCGCCACCTGAAGAGAGCGCTTGCGCGGCAGGCAGCGCATGCTGGAGAGCATTCGCGCATGACCTCCGAGATCACGGGCGCGCGGCCGCCGCGCGCTTCGAATCTCGGAGGCCATGATTCGCGCCACCTAATATCATAGCGTTAGCCCACATCATCTCTGTTCAGTGCCACGTGCTACGCGTATTTGTGATCAGACCTTGGTCGAGTCACTCGGCGTCGCAGTGACTAAATGTTAACTTCGTGCGCACCACCCCTTAGTATGTTCTTAAATATAAAAATTTGATCGTTAGTGAGAACCCCCGTTTTTTTCTTGGCCCATCGTTTAGCGCGTCTCCAAGTAAGTTTCACACTGTAAATAACATCGCTCAAATGTTCGTGTTGACTGACAGCGCCTCGCTCCGCAGCGCCTTCCTCGGCGTGGGTCTCCTCTATACAGGGAGAGGGTGAAAGCCCCTAGTACTTCGCAAAGTGGCGACACCCTCCTCCTTCACTCGCATTTCTCCTCGATCTCCTCTCTTTCGCCCTCTCATTTTGAATGTGGCGCCACCTAAAGAGAGCGCTTCCGCGGCAGGCAGCGCATGCCGGAGAACATTCGCTCATGACATCCGAGATCGCGGGCGCGTGGCCGCCGCGCGCTTCGAATCTCGGAGGCCATGATTCGCGCCACCTAATATCGTAGCGTTAGCCCATATCATCTCTGTTCAGTGCCACGCGCTACGCGTACTTGTGATCAGACCTTGGTCGAGTCACTCGGCGTCGCAGTGACTAAATGTTAATTTCGTGCGCACCACCTCTTAGTATGTTCTTAAACGTAAAAATGTGATCGTTAGTGAGAACCCCCGTTTTTTTCTTGGCCCATCGTTTAGCGCGTCTCCAAGTAAGTTTCACAATGTAAATAACATCGCTCAAATGTTCGTGTTGACTGACAGCGTTACGCTCCGCAGCGCCTTCCTCGGCGTAGGTCTCCTCTATACAGGGAGGGGGTGAAAGCCCCTAGCACTTCGCAAAGTGGCGACACTGTCCTCCTCTGCACGCGTTTCTCCTCGATCTCCTCTCCTTCGCACTCGCATTTCGAATGTGGCGCCACCTGAAGAGAGCGCTTTCGCGGCAGGCAGCGCATGCCGGAGAGCATTCGCGCATGACATCAAAGATCGCGTGCGCACGGCCGCCGCGCGCTTCGAATCTTGGAGGCCATGATTCGCGCCACGTAATATCATAGCGTTAGCCCATATCATCTCTGTTCAGTGCCACGCGCTACGCGTACTTGTGATCAGACCTTGGTCGAGTCACTCGGCGTCGCAGTGACTAAATGTTAACTTCGTGCGCACCACCCCTTAGTAAGTTCTTAAACGAAAAATGTGATCGTTAGTGAGAACCCCCGTTTTTTTTCTTGGCCCATCGTTTAGCGCGTCTCCAAGTAAGTTTCACACTGTAAATAACATCACTCAATGTTCGTGTTGACTGACAGCGCCACGCTCCGCAGCGCCTCCCTCGGCGTGGGTCTCCTCTATACAGGGAGGGGGTGAAAGCCCCTAGCACTTCGCAAAGGGGCCACACTCTCCTCCTCCGCTCACGTTTCTTCTCGATCTCCTCTCCTTCACACTCCCATTTCGAATGTGGCGCCACCTGAAGAGAGCGCTTGCGCGGCAGGCAGCGCATGCTGGAGAGCATTCGCGCATGACCTCCGAGATCACGGGCGCGCGGCCGCCGCGCGCTTCGAATCTCGGAGGCCATGATTCACGCCTCCTATTATCATAGCGCTTGCCTATATCATCTCTGTTCAGTGCCACGCGCTACGCGTACTTGTGATCAGACCTTGGTCGAGTCACTCGGCGTCGCAGTGACTAGAAGTTAACTTCGTGCGCACCACCCCTTAGTATGTTCTTAAACGTAAAATTGTGATCGTTAGTGAGAACCCCCGTTTTTTTTTCTTGGCCCATCGTTTAGCGCGTCTCCAAGTAAGTTTCACACTGTAAATAACATAGCTCAAAAGTTCGTGTTGACTGACAGCGCCTCGCTCCGCAGCGCCTAACTTGGCGTGGGTCTCCTCCATACAGGGAGAGGGTGAAAGCCCCTAGTACTTCGCAAAGTGGCGACACTCTCCTCCTCCACTCGCGTTTCTCATCGATCTCCTCTCTTTCGCGCTCGCATTTCGAATGTGGCGCCACCTAAAGAGAGCGCTTCCGCGGCAGGCAGCGCATGCCGGAGAACATTCGCTCATGACATCCGAGATCGCGGGCGCGTGGCCGCCGCGCGCTTCGAATTTCGGAGGCCATGATTCGCGCCACCTAATATCATAGCGTTAGCCCATATCATCTCCGTTCAGTGCCACGCGCTATGCGAACTTGTGATCAGACCTTGGTCGAGTCACTTGGCGTCGCAGTGACTAAATGTTAACTTCGTGCGCACCACCCCTTAGTATGTTCTTAAACATAAAAATGTGATCGTTAGTGAGAACCCCCCGTTTTTTTCTTGCCCATCGTTTAGCGCGTCTCCAAGTAAGTTACACACTGTAAATAACATCGCTCAAATGTTCGTGTTGACTGACAGCGCCTCGCTCCGCAGCGCCTTCCTCGGCGTGGGTCTCCTCTATACAGGGAGGGGGTGAAAGCCCCTAGCACTTCGCAAAGTGGCCACACTCTCCTCCTCCGCTCGCGTTTATCCTCGATCTCCTCTTCTTCGCACTCGCATTTCGAATGCGTATATAGCACGGATCCATTTGAGAAAAAAAGAATTGTAATTTTTTTTTGGTTAAAAAATGAAATTTTGTGGGCCCCGCGGGCTGGGAACGAAGACATCGCTCCATTCCCACGAGAAAATTGCAGGTTCAACAGGTAACTACACCTCTTTTGACGACGAAGACGCGAGGAACTCAGCCGTCACTCTCACCTCTTATCAGAGCGGCTGAGCATGAAACATAGTACGCAAATACGGCGCGCTATGACGGTTCCACTCATCTTTCCACCTTCGTTGACCGTTTGACAAAGAAAGCATCCCAGCACCACTAGTTTTTCTTTATTAGCTGTGGGGTTGTCATGCATGGCTTGTTGTTGGTGGTGAACCTGGGCATTGTTAACGAAAAACCTGTCGTTGGGGCGACTAACTTTCACTGGAGCTGGGAGCGGCAGAAGCACAACAAGCGGCAAAGAAGGAACGCTACCGTACAGCCTTACCTTTTGCGTACCGTGTTTAGACGCTCAGCCGTGTCCCCGATAAGGTAGACTGAAACAAGTGCCTTCTCTTGCTTCTCCTCTATTAAATAGCCACTTATATCGCAATTTGATAACTTGCAAAAAGACTATTAAAAGGGCCCAGGAAATGAACTTTAGGTTTACGTGTTGGTATGAAGTGCGCATGATTTGACACATTTATAGAAAGCCCTACTTCCCCAGATAGAAAATTTGGGGAAGTACAGGATATGGGTTGATACACGATGCGACGTGCGGCGATGGATGGTCCGGCATACGGCGCACGACGATGCGGCACAAACGGGGCGAACAAGCAATCAGCGGCGCCTCAGAATGCACACACTGGGCCCTCCACTGTAGATCAGTGGCTGAGGTGCTCGGCCGCTGATCTTAAGGTCGCGGGTTCCATCGAGGTCACGGCGGCCCTAGGCGAAGTGGTAGAGGTCCCTGTACTGTGCGATACCAGTGCTCAACCAGATGGTCCGAATTTCTGGAGCCCCCCGGTGCCTCCCACAATCATATCGTGTTTTTCAGACATAAAGCAGCAGCATGCACCCTCAGAAGACTTCTTAGCCTCGTGATGAAGCACAAAACAAACAACTTTGCACTGAAACGCTTCGTTCTGTGCGATAATAAACGAATAAAACCGCGCCTTCCTGAACGACAAGCATGTCGCAAAGCAGCAATTGCAGTGCCCCGTCACTCGCGAATCCGATAGCTATATATAGGCCTAGCGCCAACGTCATTCTCACGTCAGCCCGTCATTGAACCGCTTGTTTTTGAAAACAATGTAAAGCTTTGCACTCGTATGTAACGCATTAGCATACGCCATTACCTTTCTAGACGTCATCGATGTGAAGAGCAAAGGTGGAAGCGAAGCGAGGCGGCTTACCGAGACGCCGCTGACACCTGCGAAATGACCTTGAATCACTGCTCACGATCTCGCTAGTGGTTTCGAGACGGGGTTCTCTTGCAGACATGGCACACTTCAAAGATCACCTAATTCAATCCAGAATTATTTCACGTCCCAAGCGAAATATATACACTCGATGTGTATCACGCCACCGCAAGCGGCGATGTCGGGAAATCCAGGCTGCATGTACTCCATCGATTCTATACATACATATACCACCGACTCGCCTTAGCCACTCAGCCACATTGATCGGAGCGGCGACAGGGAGATGACACCATCAGCTGCGTGACGACCCACGTCGCCCGAGCTGTCATTGGCTGCGGCTGGGCGATGGCTCGACGGGGCGACGAAAAAAATCTGCCCAGTTTGATGCACGCCGGACATGTGATGCGGCGGTGCGATAAAACGTCACGTAATGTTACCGTTCCGACGGCCGCATTGTCGCGCAGCATGACTCATCGCATTCAATATCGTACCGGCTGTCTCGTGCTTAACGTCGGGCATAAGCGATGCGGCGGTCCGATGCGATGAAAGCTCTCCGGCTTCCGCACCACCGCGTCTGACGTCGCATCACATGGAAAATAGTACTGTCTGTCTCGGCTTTTAGTCTAACCCAGCGTGACACCCACCGCGGTCGTCTTGTGGCTGAGGCACTTGGCTGCTAATCCGCAGGTCGCGGGAGGGAATCCTGCGGCTGCCGCATTTTCGTTGGAGGTGAGAATTCTCGAGGCACTTGAGCTTAGATTTAGGTGTACGTACGTTGAATTTCCGGAGCCCTCCACTAGGGCGTCTCTAATAATCACATGGTGGTTTTGGGACGTTAAACCCTAACAATTATTAATTGTTATTGCATACGATGAACGTATAAGTACACTTCTACGTTCATCCTATACGAGCGATGCGTCTCTCTGTAGTGCCAGAACACACAACCTGCAGTAGTTGCGGTCCCAGAGACATATATTTCTGAGGAGGTCACACGTATGGATAACACTGTAAAAGGGATTATGGCTGCACGCAGGGGACCTTAGTCAAAAAGGTGCACAAAATGGAGACAGTCAAGCATGTTGGTGTGTTATGCGAGCGTAATTTCAGTGGTATACAACCGGTGGCTGACGCCGGCCACGCTGAGGTAGAAATTATGAGCTCCACTACTTTGTGTGGCCTGGAAAACTGGACTATCCAGGAAAACAGTAGTACTCAGAACAAGATTTCACCAGTGCTCTGCAGGACTGCTAAACTTATGGGCTCTTGTCATTTATCCACGTCACCCGGTCATTGTGTGCCAGCTTTTTTTTTACTCAGGAACTTTCGTTAGAGTTAGCCGCTGTTAACCTTACGCTTTTCAACTGTTAGAGAATATCCATTCATGCCCTTACTTAATCATGGTATTCATTATTAATTTGCATTGTGCGGTAATGACTGATCGATCTTACGTTTATATTTGGCTGTTCATTTTTTTTTGCTGCGAAATCTGTCATGAGATCACAACCGCCAATTTCGGCGGGTTAGTTGTCCGCCACCAGTGTCCGTATAATAGCTAATGTGCGAAATAAGACAACATGAAATTAGAATAAAAATTTCTAGGCTCGGATGTTCTGTGAACCCCGTCCCTATACGTAGCGGTCGAGTATTCTATATACCACAGAGCAACGCTTTGTTTTTTTTCTTTATTTCAGAGCCATGATGTGCGTGAAAATGCTTCACGAAAATACATTATACATGCTTCTCGTTGGGCAAGGAATTTGTTAACATAAGGAATATAGCGCCAATGAAGAATAAAATAACCTCCAGCTGCTACACAATGCGAATTTCGCAACTATGCCTTGTTGAACGCTTCCAACCCATTACAAAGCATCCAGCTTTGTACAAAATTTGCTGGAGGGAACTCAGGTGCTGCGATCGCTCGGCTACCATGGGAAATCGGGTAGTACAGGGGTTTGCCTAAACTTTGTGCTTGCAGCTTCGAACACACTCGTGTCTTAGTTTATTCCCGCTTTCTTGCTGCTTTCTTGCTGCTTTCTTGCTGCTTTGTCTGAAGCGTAATGCATTAAAACTCTCATAGCATATAGGGGGAGAATGCTGAAAATTCGACGCACTGTGCAAATCGATCTTGATGACGTAGTCCGCGAGCCTATACATCCTTTGAACCAAGCGTTACGCGGTGGATGAACGTGTGTCTAAATTGAAAAATAAATTTGCAGTCTCCGCTCAGCAAGTTCGACCTCCTCGTAGACACTATAGCGCCAAAATTTATTTTGTATCTCTCTATCGCTATCCTCTTACCGATCCTTCTCCCCCCCTCCTGTACAGCGCAGCAAACCAGTTCTTCTAGGTCAACCTGCTGTCTCTTCCTTTCATTATTTTTTCTCTCTCTCTTCCCTCTATCGTATGATTAGGTAACTTTGTTACAAAGGGTTATGCCATAGTTCTTCATTTTTATCAGCACAAAGCGCACATAACGCCTTGAAGATATGTCGCGGGTACCACACTTTTCCACAAAAAGACAAAAACTTGGTTGACTGATTGATATGTGGGGTTTAACGGCCCAAAGCCACTATATATAATTTGGAGAGACGCCCTAGTGGAGAGCTTCAGAAATTGTTCGCTTCCTCTATTTTGTATCGACATTCTTCAAGTACAAGTTGCTCAATACCTTCCTAGCCAAACGCTCCTCCCCCATTTCTTTCGATCGCTTCTCAAATTTTATCTTGCTGCTAACTTCTCTGCCCTCAAATGATGTCCATCCCATATCACCTTGTACTTCCTAATTTGGTGTATTCCCGTGAGCATCTAAGGCAAGCCTACCTAGTCCACGTTGCTTCATTTCTAATCTTGCTGGAGCTTCTGATCTCATGCACAAGACCGCATTGCCGAACGTCAGACTAGAAACCATGACTCCTTTTCGTATTCCTCTCACAACATCATGCTTATTGTAATTCTACAGTGTCCTGTTTTTCATCACTGCTGCATTCCTGTTACCTTTAGTCGCCACTTATATTTCGTGTTTCCTTAAATACTCGGTCTCATTGCTTATCCATACGCCCGGATATTTGTATTTATCTGTTATCTCTAGCGCGACCTCCTGTATTCTCAGCTCACTACCTTCATTATTTTTAAATATTATGACTGCTGAATTTCCCTTACTGAATCTGAAATCTAACCTATTTCCCGCATTATCGCAGATGTCCATCAATCTCTGCAAATCTTCCTCGTAGTCAGCCATTACCACTATATCATTTGCGTACATCAATGCTGGTAGTGCCTTTTCAATGGGTTTTCCTTGTTTGACGAAAGAGAGGTTGAAGCATCATGAATAACAAGGGTGACAGAGGACACCCCTGTGTAAGCTCCCATTTTACCTCTGTAGGCTTGGATACCTGTTTTTCCGACTTTATAACTACCTTGTTACCTTTATAGGTATCCTTTAAAAGATTAGTGACTCCATCTTCCACACTTAGCGTATCCAGTATTCCCCACAAGTCCTCTTGAACTACGCTATCATACGCTCTCTTGATATCGAAAAATGCTAGCCACATAGCCTGTGTTCCTTTTCTGCTATTTCGATGCACTGCGTCAATGAGAACAGAATGTCTTCCAACCTCCTGTGTTTCTGAAACCCATTCTGTAGTTCACCCAGCACCCCCTCATCGTCTATCCATGCCTGCAGTCTTTCCTTTATAACCTGCATCGCCAGCCTGTAGACCACTGACGTCACTGTTTTAGGACGGTAGTTGTTTATGTCAGCTTTGTCCCCCTTTCCTTTATATATAGATCATGCTCATCCAGCTAAGTTTCCATCCATGGGGGCTTCACCATCGATTATTATTTTGCTCACTGCCTCTCTCAAAGTCTGCTTAAACTTCGGACCCAATGTCTTTATCACATTAATTGAAATGCCATCTGGGCCTGTTGATGTACTACTAGGAACCCTCTTCTCAGCCCTTTCCCACTTTCGTTGTGAAAATGCAGCCATTGCGCCACTTGATCCGTCCTTGTCTATTGTGGTGCATAAGGCACTTCTTTGTTGAAAACTTTCTGTCACCCTTGTTCTTATATATTCAATATCTTCGTCCCCTTCTAGCATAGCACCTTGAGCTGTAGGGATAAACCTCTCTTCAAGGCTTGTCTCATTTCTATGAGAGTTTAAATGGTTCCGAAATTTCGCAGCTGCCTTTCTATCCTTTTTATTATGTACTTCTGCCAGCCACTATAAGCCAGCTTTCTTCTAATGTTTTCATTGATAAGAAAGGATGCTTCCCATCTACAGCTATAAAGATTTTCTATTTGCTTTCAACATCATCTGTCAGTTCACACCGCTGCTTAGCATGTCTGTGTTCTCTAGAGGCTTCCTGACGTTTTGCTATGGTTCTCTTAACTTCCTCATCCCACCAACTCTTGGGTTTGTGTCTTCTATTCCGGGGTGACTTGTCACGTGCCTTAGCAAGCTCTAACTCAGTGTAATTAGGCTCGTGTATGTCCACACTGCCTTATTATTCTCAGTGATTACTTTCTCAATTTGTTTAGTAGCTATTTCTATTTGCCTTCCTGAATAAAAATTTTCCTGTAGTGTCGCCTCTTGTCTCTTTCTCACTTTCACTGCTCTTCCAAAACTTAGCTTGATACGTTTGTGATCACTACCCAGACTTCTGGAGCCACATTCATCTATGTGCATTCCCCTGAGCCTATCATACATCCTATGTGACGTCAGTGCGTAATCTATTGTCGACTGCAGCCTTCCTACCTCCCATGTTATTTGCCCTTCACACTTCTAAGTACTGTTGCAAATGATCAAATCAAGTCTTTCACACATATCCATGATCATTTTGCCTGTTGGGTTGGTATACCCATCTACATCTTTTATGTGTGCGTTCATATCTCCTGGTATAATTAATTCGCATTCTCCTCCTAATTCCTCAATTTCCTTTGATATACACTCTACCATTGCCCGGTTTTCCTCTCTGGCCTTTGCTCCGGTCCACAAGTACACCAAACCAAGAAGTGTCGTTTGCCCTGCCAATTCCCTTTTAGCCATAAATGTTCCTTGCCCTCCTGTTTCACCCTTTTGAAGTATATACTTTTATGAATAAATGCCCTAACACCACCCTCTTTCTGCTGCCTGCTGTTCTATTACAATACTCCCACGGGTAGTCCGGATTGTTAGGAGGTTGTTCCATGTCCCCAAGATGTGTTTCTACAAAACCGTATACCATCGGCCTCTCTTCCCTTAACTGTTCTTCTATCTCTTCCCACTTCTGCCTGTTCCTACCACTCTACATGTTAATATACCCAATGTCTGAAGAATAGGCTCAGCCCTCATGGCTACGTCTATTTTTGCCCCGGACTTTACCTATATTCAATACTGGTGCCACTTTGGAATCGTATCTGTCCATACCACCTGTAAAGAGTCTCCCTGATTGCTTTCCTCGTTACTAGCTATCCTGCACCCAGAAGGGCTCGCTTGCCCCCCAAAAAAAGCTATTGCGCGTCCTGCAAGTCGCCAACCCACCTCACGACCTAGCCGCCCATTGAAGTGAATTCTGTCTCGTTGAAAACCACCCCACCTATGCACCTCTCTGTTTATTTCCACCACCTCAAAGCCTTTCTCTCGACTCATCCGCCATATCTCTTGGTTTGCGTTGTCGACCGCTCTCTGCAGGTTTCTATCACGCACCGGTACCTCCGGTATCGTGAATATCACTACCTGTACCTGAAAAGAAGTGGCGCGCATGTCTGCGACCCCTATCGCCAGTGTGGTCGCTAGTCCTGCCGTATCTTCATTTGAGACAATGTTTAAACCGCCTGAAATGATCACGAGGTTTCGTCTATCAGCTGTCGTTTTGAGTTTTGCGCTCGCTTCCAGCTTGCGTCCTGGTAACGTCCCTACTGCAACCTTCTTGTCACCTCTTACCCTCTCTTTGATTGCTTCTGCGCATCGATTTAAATTCGAGTACCCGGCGATTATCACATGCTGTGACTTTTCAGCTGGAGCGTCCTGCACCTGGGGGTTTCTTACACCTGTGACGCCAGCTGCTTTGTCCCCTACAATCTCCACCACTACTTCGCTGAAGCTGGGTCTTGCGACTATTGAACCAACTCAACCTGGTTTTTCCAAACTTGCTTGCTCTTTTTTCTCTGCCGTTCTGGTTGCCGGTTCCCTACTGTTCTCTCCCTAGGCCGCTCCTTTGTTCACCTTCGCTAGTGCTTCTTCGGCGGTTTTCAGCCTTTCTTCCATAGCCCTCGTTTTTTCTTAATCTGTCGCCAACACAGTCTCCAGCTCGATAATTGTCATCAGCAGTTCACTTTGGGCAACCATAATTTTCTTCATTTTTCCTCGTCCTCACATTGCCTACACTTGGCGTCAGCCTCATCTCCATTTGTTTCTGCACTTGGGTTCATTTTCAAGCCCACCCGAGATCCTGAACACTTCACAGTCTATTTAACCATGTATTTGTGACAACAATTGTCCTTTTGAATTGTCTCACTTGATAATTACTAAACACAATCTCTGCCCTACGAAAAAGAGAAAGCTTAAGCTCTTCTACCAAAAATTTGCGTGTTCAGTGTACGTGCACCTCCCCCACTGGGTGGAAAAAGAAAAAAAAACACAAAGAAACAAACACACACGCACGCACAAACTAGTAAATACCTGGTGACCAACCGCCGAAAAAGCCGTACAATGTAATAAGTGCTACAAAGATTTGAACTGATGCCTTAATAATTATAAAGGCAAGCTCAAAACACGCAAAAACTACGTGCACTATCCGCGCAGTCGATCGGGAGCGCTCAAACTTTCTTTTTCGTCGGGCGCCGTCTACCGAATGGCCATCCTTCGCGTGCCCCAAACATAACTCAGATCATCATTTCCTTCACTCGCAGTTCATCCTAACATTAGGTTGATTGATAGATTGATTGATTGATATGTGGGGTTTAACGTCCCAAACTCACTATATGATTATGAGAGACGCCGTAGTGGAGGGCTCCAGAAATTTAGACCACCTGGGGTTCTTTAACGTGCACCCAAATCTGAGCACATGGGCCTACAAGATTTCCGCCTCCATCGGAAATGCAGCCGCCGCAGCCGGGATTCGAACCCGCGCCCTGCGGGTGAGCAGCCGAGTACCTTAGCCACTAGACCACCGCGGCGGTGCTCCTAACATTATGTGCACCACGCGTTAGTCAGTTCCGCAATCTGTGTGAATACTTACTTAGTGTTTTCTGGTAAATAAAGATTATTAGTAGCACTTTCTAAAAGCAAAGCGTAACCACGGGCGTAGCCAAGAGGGGGGGGGTGAAACCCCTTTGAAATTTTTAATTTTGTATGCGCACATATACAAACGCACGCACGAACTTACATAAAGTATGGTTGAAACCCCCCTCTCCCCCAAAAAGATTTGTGACTACGGCCCTGAGCGTATTATTAAATTTTTGGTGGAACGTCACGTAGAAAGGCGGATACAACTGTCTGGTTGGTTGACACAATAACATAGCCTTGCCCTGCATTATGCACTACCCGAAGGTAAACTTCACCGCTTTGTCTATGATGCAACTTATACATGTATAGACAGAAGGGGGGGGGGGGTCGAAATATTTTTTAGGCCACGCTGCTATAGGAATACATGGGATAAAGGCCTGGGAACTTTTCAGCAGCCCTGCTCTACAATTGGACGTAACACTACTATTCTTATTTATTTCTGTGGTAGCAAGCAGGCAAATTACGCGGGTGAATTGTGTGGACGAGCTTATCCCAACAATGAGAAGCGTAGCACGTAAGAAACATGCGCAAACACAATGTGAAATTGATTTTATTACCGTTTGCAACAGATCTTCATAAAGTGTTTTGTCATGAAACTAAAAAAAACTACGACATTTAGACCAGATTCTCTTGCACCAATTATGTAGATGGAGTTCCACACGCTCGAACAAAGATAGGAGCATAAAATTCGCAGTGAAACGTAGCCATGTTTGAATTTACTGCATTATTTTTTTATTACAGTTTACATCTACAGTAATAAACCTATCTATTTTATTTAGAGCATTGCCCACAGTGCCATCTTAGGTATTATTGCGGGGGGCACACTGGCTCATAGAATGAATCCACAGTTTTGCGGCCAACTAAATCAGCTGGTAATATACTTCATTCAACAATAGCTTGCGGAAAAAAGGAATGCTTAAACAGATCAGTTCTGGGGCTGTATGACCGTACTATAAATTTGTGGTCATGACGAGAGGAATGATAATGCGCTAGTTTTAAATATTATGGAGGATTAATGCCTGTTTTCTTGTTACATATTGAATAAAAATAGTTTCAATCTTAGATTACGTCTTCGATCTTGTAAGTATTGCCAATTAAGTTCTCTTTTCGTACATTGGCAGCTTTCAGTTCGGTCATATTGTCCTAGAACAAATCTTGCTGCCATCGAATGAATGCGCTCTAGTGCTTAAATGTGTACTTTGTGAAACGGATCCCGCACAGGACAGGCGTATTCCAGTATTGGTCTGACATAGGCGTAATATGTGGCCCCTTAAACCTCCTTGGTTACATGCTTAAGATTTCTTTGTAAAACGTCTAGGGCTCTTCCAGCTCTGCTGAGAGCACTGGCAATGCGTTTAGACCATCCCCCATCGTAAGAAAACGTGACACCAAAGTAGTTGTATTGGTGTTCTTTTCTAATAACTTCATTGTTTCAGATGTACTGATTTGTAACCTATTGACTCTTTTGGTGAAACTGACTTGAACGCATTTATTTGTATTTAGTACCCTATCATTATTTTTACACCATACCTCCACGTGATTAAGGTCATCCTGAAGTGGAGGAATCCGTTTGGTCGGTCAGTTCAGTATACAACACACAGTCGTCCGCAAACATTCAAATACGACACCTAATCGTTCCCAAAAAGTCATTAATAAACACAAGAAATAGAAGTGGGTAGAGTACTGAACCATGAGGTACCCCTAATGTCAACGAAATTAAATATGAACATGATCCACCTATAGAACAACTGTCTGTTTTTTTTTTGAGGTTAAATAATCCGCAATCTATTGGCAAATGGTTGGACGAATGTTCAAGTTCTGCAGTTTTTGTATCAGAAACGAGTGTGAAACCATATTGAAGGCCTTTCTGAAGTACAAAAATAATCAATCTGTCCTCAATTATCTAAAGCTGTTGCTATTAATGATAGATTTAAATTATCTGGGTTGTACATAAAAAACCCTGTCTAAATTCGTGTTGTTTAGGTTAAAAATAATTGAAATCAGGTGATTCATTAAAGCAGGCAAAAGAACATGTTCAAGTACTTTACAGCAAATCGGCGTCAGAGAATTTGTCTGTAATTTTATACACCTGATTTAGAACCACTTTTGAAAATGAGCACAACATTACCTCATTTCCAGTCATCAGGAAGCTTGCCTTCATCGAGTGATTTTGAGTAGATAACATAAAGATAACAAGATACTGCCTCCGAGCAGTGTTTTAAAATTCTTGGTGATATGCCATCTGGGACAGTTGCTTTACTTTCGTCAATGCGCTGTAACAACTTCATTAAGCCAATGAATGAAAGGTATATCTCACCCATAAGCAAATATTGTTCTTTTTATTCGCCACAATCATTTGTGTAGGAGGGCGGAAAACCGATTTTGAAAAGTTGTTGAAAAGCGTGGCTTTATCTCTATTCTAAGTTACTATCTCGCCACCGTAACGTGGATTTCTCAATGGCTCCTGTTTCCTCAATGGCTCCTTGACGTGACTTGACCGAAACGATGGTAATGTAAATATATGAACTTTCCTACATGATGTTTTGTATTCAAAATTTGTACTTGAATTTTTTCCAGTAATTATATAAAAATTTATGGTGACTGTGGTGCGTAATAAACCTGGTGAAACAATTCGAAGTAAATTGCTGGAAAGAAAGTCTTGAAAACTTGCCACAAAGCCTGTTATACAGCAGCACAGGGCCGTAGCGGGGGACGGGGTAACGTGCAAGGGGCGCACTACCCCCTTAGAATTTGGATAAAAGAAGAGGGGGGTTACCGAGGAAAAAAATACTAAAATAAGTGTTTTTCAAGCCCTTCAACAGCCCCGCCTCCCCCGAAAAGAAATTACTGGCTACGTATGGGCCAGCTGCAACGCGGTGTCATTTCAATTAAGAGTAAAACGTAGTGTTTCTATAGTACTAGAATTGTATACTTCAACAACGTTCGCTTCTGCGAACTGTTTCGAAGGCTCTACTTTTGTTTTCAATATGGCTTAGACTTTTGTTAATTCACTTATTTCAATGACACTTATTTCATTGCTCCGAAATGTCAAGCGGACACATTTCACCGGAGAGGTGCTCCAAACGATGATAAGTAGAAAGGAATACAAGAACTGTGTATTTTCTTAGGTCATAGTGCTTAACAAACTACGCGTTCGGGCTTCAACAGTGTAATCACAAAACTAAGAAAACTCTTAAAACTTTGAAGAAGCAACTACTTATCTCTCTCTCTCTCTCTCTCCACATATATAGATATATGGCATGCCTTAAAAAAGACGGGGCACCCTTCGAAACGTCGGCTGAATAAACAGTTATGTGAAAGCGCATCTACTTTCATACATGTAAGCCATATATATGTATGTATATATATATATATATATATATATATATATATATATATATATATATATATATATATATATATATATATATATATATATATATATAGAAATAAGACGCTCTCTCTCGCACATCGGAGACAGGGCTAAGCGCCTTGCCGGGAGGGGAATGGGGCTTAAAGGGGAATGAGAGAGGGGAGAAAGTAAGGAAAAGAGTAGAAAGGGTAGTAGTTGTCCACTGTGGCACGGGAACGAGGCCAGCGCATCCTGATTTAATATGATGGAGGTTGAAGGCGATCTCCTGCGCGGATGTCGGTGGTAGCCCAAGATGTTCGGAGCGGCTCACCAGTCTGCGTCGCTCGGCATATAACGCTGGACACGAGCTGACCATGTACTCGAGCGTTCCGGTAACAATGGAGTCCAGGACGGCCCAATAAAATTGTCGTATTCATCTCTGCTCCCACAATGGGAAATTTAGACAATGCCTCTTTCGCAGCCCAGGAAAGAGGGAACAGGCATGCCCATTTCGTCGCACGGCGAGGGAGAAGCACAACACAATACACTCTGTGATAATACGCACAGCATAGCACAGTGCAATGACGTGGAGTCCCATGTGCAGATCAACTGTGTAGCCCGGTGCAGTGTTGACTCATTGATAGGGCGTACGGCGCTGGGCAGGCCACGACCTGTGGGAAACGGAGACATGAAGGTGCACCACAGAGTGTTGGAAACGTACCTGAAGATGGACCACAGATGCTCGGCTAATCGTTCGGCGCGTCTCGTAGCACATCGAACAAAGCAAGTGGGAAACGGAGACATGAAGGTGCACCACAGAGTGTGGGAAACGTACCTGAAGATGGACCACAGATGCTCGGCTAATCGTTCGGCGCGTCTCGTAGCACATCGAACAAAGCAAGTGGGAAACGGAGACATGAAGGTGCACCACAGAGTGTGGGAAACGTACCTGAAGATGGACCACAGATGCTCGGCTAATCGTTCGGCGCGTCTCGTAGCACATCGAACAAAGCAACCAGCCTCGACAGGCAACAGCTATTACCAAGCGAATGTTCCAAGAGATCTTGACGATGGGAGTCAATTCCAAGTATATATGACTGTCCTGTTGTCGCCGCTTTTAATTGGTGCACCTCGGGAGCGTTGACTCGGTACAAATCAGGGTAGGCTTTGCCGCAGTCATCCCACTCGTGCAAGCGGCGCCAAGCCACGGAAGTGGAGCATAACAATATGCACTTACAAGACGAAGAGCTGCAATATAGCTGTCGCCATCGTGGCAGAAAACTGCGATGTTGTCAGTGTATGCATTACTACGACTTCGGAAAAGTGCAGCTTGAAACCTCGGTTGTTTTCATTAAGTATCACTGCTAAAAGAAGGGTTCAAAGTATAACGCAAAAAAAGAAACTGTTGTCTAAAAGAAAATGTCACTGAAAAGTTTGCGCACTGCCCTACTTATTGATTATAGAGTTAATCAACTAGTGTAATTTTAATCCCAAGGTCTGTAACACTGATTACCAGGAGCAGAAGCAGCGCCCAAAGGTTGGAATCCATTTGGGTGCTGCATTGTCTTGGTGATGGCCACTGACGGCTCTAATAATCAAGTAATTCGACGTATGGGTGAGAAAGGGCACAGCACAGTAAGGCTCATCAAAAGAATATGTAACCGCCGACAAGTGCTTGGAGAAGACAACGTAGTCAGATTTGTTCACACATTAGTGTTATGTCCGTTCGCTTATATATGTCTGGCACGAGTAGCGGCAGAGATCCGAAAGAGATCAATAAAGGGCTTACTCAAACGTATATTGGGGTATACATATAGATTATAGCAATAGATGATGACCATTGAGAAATCCCCAAATATATGAATACCAGTCAAGCCTGTTGCAAAGAATGTTCGCCCCCTTTATAATGCGGGCAGAAGGTAAACCAGGTCCAAAGCACAGAGAAAGCTACAGATGAGGTTAAAAAGAACTCGACATAAACAAAAAGGCCGATCCCACATACAGTGGGAATCGTTGATATGTGAAGCACGAATGAGGAAGGTTGATATGTCACTTTAAAATAATCACCATGTTACGAGGCGCTTAGATATAGTACAGAGTAAAGCGAGTAAAATGTTATGCGCACTCAGGTATTTGGTTAGGATGCAAGTATGTTATTTATATTCGCGTAACGGCGGCAGCACTGACGTATGCAATACCCGCAACAGCAGTGATAGGCAAGTAAATTATGCCGAACATGACCCACATGTCATGTTTATCATGTTTGCACCTGACATTTGTGTTCGTCGTCCATCCATGTCACGTAACATGAAATTTGGTATATGTGAAGCTAGCGAAACGGCCTCGAGCGCATCATGAGCGTTGTATATAGTCAAGTTTCTACATGACACGAATTTCATGATTTCCACGTTAAACTCGGTTACAAGTGTTTGCCAGTTAGTCGTGTCATACCATATCAGTTTTGCAACACTTCATGTGACCAAAACTACCGCAAGAGCAGCAAGACCTTGATATGTTAGTCATGATATTCTAGACATACATGTAATTATTTTTATGTTATCACTAGTCACTTATGCTTGGCATAACATCATATTATTCCATACCAATTTTGGTGTAGATCCCATCATCGAAACGACCAGAACTAAAAGTCGTAACCGAATAGATAGATAGAACGATAGATAGATAGATAGATAGATAGATAGATAGATAGATAGATAGATAGATAGATAGATAGATAGATAGATAGATAGATAGATAGATAGATAGATAGATAGATAGATAGATAGATAGATAGATAGATAGATAGATAGATTCCCAAAATGGACGTGCCAAAACCATCATATCAATATGAGAGACGCCGTAGTGGAGAGCTCCGGAAATTTAGACCACATGGGGTTCTTTAACGTACACCCAAATCTGAGCACACAGGCCTACAGCATTTCCGCCCCTTCGAAGATGCAGCCGCCGCAGCCGTGATTTGATCCCGTGACCTGCGGGTCAGCAGCCGAGTGCCTTAGCCATAGACCACCCCGGCGAGTCCGTTTAAAGTCAGTTTTTCCTGCCGTCTTGATCGGCCTTGGTGCCGTGCGCTTCTCTGCGCTCTTGGCGGCTGCCTTGAATTGATCAAAGGCCAGGATGCAGCATTAATGAGAACTAACATAAAATAGTGTCAAGGAAAGTATAGAAGATGATATTATAAGTAATTGAAAAGTAAATGTGCACAAAGAAAAGTGTACGAAATGATAAATTGCCACGCACCAGCAGAATCTGAACCTGCGACCTTCGAATAACACATATATAGTCACACCATTGGAACCTGAACTTGGCAACGTTTAACGCTAGAACCTTATCTAGTGAGGGAAGTCTAGCTGTACTATTCGAGGAGCTAGAGGGTGTTAAATGGGATATAATAGGGCTCAGTGAGGTTGGGAGGACAGATGAGGCCTATACGGTGCTACAGAATGGGCACTTCCTTTGCTACAGGGGCTTGGCAGACAGAAGAGAACTGGGAATGGGGTTCCTAATTCCCAGAAACATAGCTGGAAACATAGAGGAATACTATAGCATTAATGAAAGGGTGGTAGGTATCGTAAATAAAGTGAATAAAAGATACAAGATGAAGGTAGTACAGGCTTACGCGCCTACATCCAGCCATGATGACGCTTCAGTTGAAAGCTTCTATGAAGACGTGGAATCGGCAATGAGTAAGGTAAAAACACAGTATACTATAGTGATGGGCGACTTTAATGCAAAGGTAGGGAAGAAGCAGGCTGGAGACCAGGCAGTAGTAGATTATGGCATCGGTGCTAGAATTGCCAGAGGAGAGCTACTAGTAGAATTCGCAGGACGCAATAATTTACGGATTTTGAATACCTTCTACCGAAAACAAGAAAACCGCAAGTGGACATAGAGGAGCCCTAATGGCGAAAATAAGAACGAAATAGACTTTATCATGAGTGCACACCCTGGAATCGTGCAGGATGTGGAAGTGATTGGCAAGGTACGATGCAGTGACCATAGAACGGTACGGTCTCGAATTCGCCTAGACTTGAAGAAGGAACGACAGAAACTGATACGCAAGAAGCCAATCAATCAGCTAGCACTGAGAGAGAAAGTACAGGAATTCAGAGTGTCGCTGCAGAACAGGTACTCAGCTCTTAGTGAGGAAACCAACCTTAGCGTAGATACAATGAATGATAATCTGACGAGTATCATTACGGAGTGTGCAGTGGAAGTTGGAGGCAGGGTAGTTAGACAGGACACTGGTAAGCTTTCCCAGGAAACGAAGAACCTAATTAAGAAGCGTCAAATCATGAAAGTGTCAAGTACAACAGAGAAAATAGAACTGGCAGAGCTTTCGAAGTTGATTAATAGACGTAAGGTATGCGATGTAAGAAGGTATAACATGGAGATAATTGAACACGCTCTGAAAAACAGAGGAAGTGTCAAAGCATTGAAGAGGAAACTTGGGATAGGCAAAAGTCGGATGTATGCACTAAGGGACAAAGAAGGCAAATTACCTACCAATATGGATAGGATAGTTAAAATAGCGGAGGAGTTTTACAGAGATCTGTACAGTAGCCGAGACAACCACGACCTTAATACTATAAGAACTAGCAGTAACCCAGATTACACCCCACCAGTAATGATAGAAGAAGTCAGAAAAGCTTTGGAGAGCATGCAAAGGGGCAAAGCTGCTGGTGAGGATCAGGTAACATCAGATCTGCTGAAAGATGGAGGACAGATTGTGTTAGAAATACTAGCCACCCTGTTTACGAGGAGTCTCCTGACGGGAAGAGTACCAGAGTCTTAGAAGAACGCTAACATCATCTTAATACATAAGAAAGGAGATGACAAGGACTTGAAGAATTACAGGCCGATCAGCTTGCTCTCTGTAGTATACAAGCTATTTACAAAGGTAATTACTAACAGAGTAAAGAAAACATTAGAATTCAATAAACCAAAGGAACAAGCAGGATTTCGAACAAGCTACTCAACAATTGACCACATTCATACTATCAATCAGGTAATAGAGAAATGCTCAGAGTATAACCAACCACTATACATAGCCTTCATAGATTACGAGAAGGCGTTTAATTCAGTAGAAATATCAGCCGTCATGCAAACACTGCGGAATCAGGGCGTAGATGAAGTATATATAAGCATTCTGGAAGAAATCTACAGGGGATCAACTGCTACCATAGTGCTTCATAAAGAAAGCAACAGAATACCAATCAAGAAGGGTGTAAGGCAGGGGGACACAATTTCCCCAATGCTATTTACCGAGTGCTTACAGGAGGTTTTCAGAAGCCTAGAATGAGAACAGTTAGGGATAAGAGTCAATGGAGAATACCTTAGTAACCTGCGCTTCGCCGATGGCATTGCATTGCTGAGTAACTCGGGGGATGATTTGCAACTCATGATTACGGAGTTAGACAAGGAGAGCAGAAAGGTGGGTCTTAAAATCAATCTGCAGAAAACAAAAGTAATGTACAACAACCTCGGCAAGGAGCAGCGCTTCGAGATAGGTAATAGTGCACTTGAAGTTGTAAAAGACTATGTCTACTTAGGGTAGGTAATAACCGCAGAGCCGAACCACAAGATTGAAGTGACTAGAAGAATAAGAATGGGGTGGAGCACATTGGGCAAGCACTCTCAAGTTATGACAGGTAGATTGCCACTATCCCTCAAGAGAAAGGTATATAACAGCTGTATCTTGCCGGTACTTAGCTACGGAGCAGAAACCTGGAGACTTACCAAAAGGGTTCAGCTTAAATTGAGGACGACGCAGCGAGCAATGGAAAGAAAAATGGTAGGTGTAACCTTAAGAGACAAGAAGAGAGCAGAGTGGATTAGGGAACAAACGGGGATTAAGGATATCATAGCTGAAATCAAGAAGAAGAAATTGACATGGGCAGGGCATGTAGCGCGTAGACAGGATAACCGCTGGTCATTAAGGGTAACTGACTGGATTCCCAGAGAAGGGAAGCGGGTTAGGGGGAGACAGAAGGTTAGGTGGGCAGATGAGATTAAGAAGTTTGCGGGTATAAATTGGCAGCAGCAAGCACAGGACCGGGTTAACTGGCGGAACATGGGAGAGGCCTTTGTCCTGCAGTGGACGTAGCCAGGTTGATGATGATGATGATAGTCACACGATAGGCGTGCGGTAGTTTCTTGCCCCTCGCGTGGTCACTCATCTGCTCTCCTCTTCGTAATGTGCTGCTGGACCTGTTCACAGATTGACCGCTGTTTCCTCTGCCGTTCCTTCGTAAACTTGACATTTCCACTGATTCCTATGAAAGATGGTGTTCCGCCCCTCCTCACGAAGGAATAGTTCCTAGATTGTTGTTCCTTTGAACGTCTCCCACGCCACCAGAGTCTCTTAATAGCTTATTGGTATTGGGTATAACGCTGGCTTTTCACAGTTTCACATTAGAGGAATAGATGTGGCCAGTACAACGGACCCGCGAAGCGGGCGTTTGGAAGGCGCTACCTCATCAAGACCTTTCGGTCCAAACGTGGGAGCGGCACGCTTGGGGCTAGCGAAATTTGTGTCACCAGGCAGTACTTAATAAAGTTTGTTCATCCATCCATTTGGTAAACAAAACGGCGCAATGTTTTCAGCGTAACATACGTCGAAGAAGGGACAACTAATGCATCGACTTAAAAGTGATTTTATATTCCCACATGTGGTCACAATTATACTAATAAAGTAAACAAACTTCAATTGATTTATTGATTTCATTCGGCACAACCACACGCTCGAAGAAACGGTAAATGAACGTAGTCGAGGGAGAAAGCCGCCTAACGTGGCGTGAAGGAAACCTTACCCCCTTTACTGCTGCATATTAAAGCGCACCAGACACCTTGTATATACAGGGTGTTTCAAGAAATAAGTCCAATATTCTTTAAAAATTACAGAAAGAAGGCATCTGCGTGCTACTTGCGGCGGTGCCTTTCTTGTGACAGATGGCATCTGCAGATGCATACAAACATTAATCATGGCAGTAATTGTAGCAATTAACACAATCTTTTAACACGGGGTAATAACTGGTTGAGTCAAATAGCCGAATTCAAGCCCTTCCTACTAATAGTCCACAGCCACTTTGAAATTTTGAAAAAGTAGCCACTGGTAATCACCGCGGAGCAATTCAATGTGGCCAATTTAGCTGGTGAAACCGATGCACCAAACAGCGCATCTATACCATCCACTTCGACAACATCCTCAATGACGACACTGTTTCTCTCATATTGAGGGAGAATAATAAGTGAACGTCGATAAGCGGCCTCGCAGAGAAGTGTCTAAATTGACGGTTGATAACGGCGAGTAACCAATTATTGCCTAATTAGATTTTTTGAGCCATTTCGACATCGTCTTCTAAACACAAGACTTAGAAGTGTGACGGTTTGGGCTAGTTGGTATGACGCGCTATAACTATCGCCAAGCTAAACATGAGGCTGGACCTGCTCGTCCCGACATGGGATTTGCCAGGCTGGTGGCAACACTCTACGTAAATAAACTTGTTTCCTTTCTATGCTTCTATCCATATATACAATAAATATAAAGGTGTTGCGAATAATAATAATAATATAAAAATTGGTGTACTTTTACGTCCGACAACCATGATAAGATTATGAGGGACGCCGTAATTGAAGACGCCGGAGATTTACACCATCTTTTTTTTTAATAGCACCTAAATGTAAGACTCCTTTTAGTCGTGGGCTCTGTTATGTCGGTCAAACTGGCTGATGCTTGAATGTGAGACTGAAAGAGCACTTGACCAATTTGAAGCGAAGGTCGGAAATAGATCTATCATTGTTTTGTGTGCGTTGTTGTTTTAGTTCATGTAAGCCTTTGTTTAATCAAGCTAAAGTTCTGTATGTTTACCCTAATCAGACAACGAGAGAAATTGTAGAAGCATGGCATATCTCTTGACTTGCGTGTTTCTCATCCTTCAGTATCGCTGAATGAAAAAAAAATTGAATAGCTGAACAACATGGGATATTACACTGAATCTGTGAACGGATTTATTGGTTGACATTTTTTTGTACGATGCCGTTTTTGCTCATGCGCAGTGATCCTGAGGTGCTGAAAGGAATATATATTCTTTGGCCTTATTGAATAAAAATCATTTGGTCTTCACTGCTCCCTGTGTCACTTTCATCTGTCTTCGCGTGTGTGTGCTAAAGCTTCAGTATGCAGCAAAACCAACTAGCCCACCTTTCCGTATGACTTTTACCCGTCATATTCACTTGCAGCTATACCGCGTTTGCACTCCTATGCAAGAGGGTGTGGATCCAACTCTCTGCCATGTTGACCGCATTTTGATGGAGGCCGTAAAAAAAACAGCCGTGTACTTACATAAAGCACCCCGCAAATATCCCAGAAGACTAAAACGATTTGTACCATGATACCATGGCGTGTCTTATAGGCATGTCGTTATTTCAACCTTAAAACACTAGAACGTAGCATTTTTACATTTAATTTTTTTAGATGTTCGGTCCCATACGTGAGCTGTCTTAAAAAAAACTAAAATCACCACCCAAGCACTCCGCACGAAAAATCAACCAGTGAAGCTGAAGCATGCGGTCCCCTGTATTTATAGCTAACTCTGTTCGTTAACTGTTTATTAAAAAGTATTTTTCAAGTACGAACCCAGTATGTCCTTGTATTCAACAATTTTTAAAGTTGTACGTCCAAAAGACCTCATATAATTGTGAGACACGTCACAGTGGACAACTCCGGAAATTTCAACCTTCTGGGATTTTTTGACGCACTCGCAAATAAAACCACACGGACCTCTAGAATTCGCACCTTTATCGAAAATGTTACCATCGCGACGGCATGGTATCACACCAGCGACCGTCGCTTCAGCAGCTGAGGGCCACAACCACTGCAGTGACAAGCATCGTGGCGGGTGGCCTTTTTTTCATTTCTAAGGAACCAATTTCGGCTCACGACTAGTGGCCTTGCCGAATTTCTGTGGCAAATTCATTTGTGGCCGCAGATGGCTACTCCATTTAGTGAGCCACTGTTGGTGAACAATTGGTGCTGAACACTCTCTGTGGCACGAATAGTGGCTACGCGCTAAGAGCTTTTACGAGTATTGCTCGTTTTGGTGTTGTGTAGACATGTACATCCTAAATGAAAAAGAATGGCTTCGCGACATGCTTTATTCTTTAGTGTTCATCATTATAAGTACCCAGCAACGCAGTTTTTAGATCCGACAGTAGCGCCAGTACCCAGGCCTAGTACTAGAGTGAGTATAGAAGCCGCCAAATAGAGCCCGGCAGGCCACGCACTTTTTTAACTTTTTCTAGCCGGAAAGGTAGGGGGAACTGAAACTTACTCCAAGCACTCTAGAGAGGCTTCATTCGGGCTACTTGGTCCGTACTGCACTGTCAACATGTTACTGACGGTGTGTACAGTGAACTTCCGTCCACGCAAGCCCTTCTTTGAGAGTGATCAAGTGTTTCTTCTCTCGAGAATGATCACGACTTTTGTTTATAAATACCACTATATACGTTCACATTGTGCAGTGAGCCTTTGCATAAACTGTTCTTCGCGCATCTTCATGCTTGCACGTGAAGCGCGAAGTGCAGTTCTCCGTCAGGGTGGTACTTGTGCCGACTTCCAAGCAGATTCTTTGAGATTTGGGAACAATCACTTTTACATACAGCAAGAATTACAGAACGAAACCTATTTGCAACTTATTTTTATTTATTACGAGTTATGGTCGTGTACTTTGGACATCCATCAACTTCGAAAGACCACAGTCTCGCAGCTCACACCATGCTACTCTTCTTTTCGAATTCCGATGGTCACAGTTTTTTTTTCCTTCGAAATAACCCACCTCCCCTTTCTGCAGAAACGTAGCCTCACTAACCTTGGGACGCTTTTTGCAAGCGTCCATGCAGGGGCATCCACTGGGAAATTGCTCTACGGAAGGTGAAGGTGACGTCTGTTAGATGGTCGCTTAAACTCGGGAGAATTTTAAGCAAGCCATGGCTGTTCCTCAAACCTCAACTCGCTTTTGGTGATTCTCCTTGCAGAGGGTTATATAAACGACCTTATAATGTCATCAAGTTCAACACAGAAGTCACTGTAAGACGATGATGGGGACTGATAAATAGATCCAATGATAGTTCTCTTGTTATATGGAAGGAAGCCGTGGTCAAACTTGAGCTATACTGATTCGCATTTCGCCACAGAAAATACGATATCAGTACGTCTGTGAGATTTCAGTACGTCTGTGAGATATCAGCACGTCTGTAAGATATCAGTTACACTCTGTGAGATTTTGGGCAGAAATCTTGGCCACGAGCGTTTTAAGTACGGGATTAATGCTGAACCGGTAGTCATGCCTGCACCCACCGGAACAGACCTCACCGGAGTCAATCGCTACGAAAATTTTTCTCTAGGCAGAGGTTCGTTCTGATTGTAAAAACCATACACGGTTTCAAGGTCCGATAGGCCAGGTTCAAGCATACTACATTGTGACTCTTGAAAAGTGTGCCAATATACACCTAAATCAGAGACTAACATTTCGATTGAACCTTCGCGCGTTCCGCTAATATCTAAACAAACGTACACACACACGTGAACAACCCCCACCCGACACACACGCAGGCACACACAAACGCGCGCACGCGCGACAGAATATTCGGCTCATCCAGTGAACTTCACTTGTATGTGAGTGTGCAATATATTGATACCTATTTTCCAATGCCCTAACTGCTAAAAGCACTCTAAAGTGTTGTCTAGCGAGAATGTGCAACACAGGCAAACGTGCAGGCCAATCACAACCTTAGAAAGGCCTACTAAATACCCATGATTCCATAAACCTAAAGGAGCATAATGGTAAAGGTAGCATGGGAAGTTCTAGTGATCACGAGTTTTATTTTTCAGCAGCGTGGCAAAGTGCGCAAGAATAAGGAAACTAAAGCTGAAAAAGTATGCGACGAATTAAAAAATTACATTGATTCGCTTCATCTGTTCGTCCCTTTACATTGACATGACTGGAAGCTAGGGTCCACCTAGCGACTTCTGCAACTATACAGCGACATAACGCACCACAAGAAACGCACAGAATGAAAAAAAGACATGGGTGGAAGTGGACATGATATTTTGCAAAATTAAGGACAATATACATGGTAACCATAATTTTTAGACGAAATGAAATAAACTCTGTGCAAGCGATATTTCGCGCAAAGGACATCCACATGACGCAGCGGAATACTGTTGGATATCTTCTTTTATTGACACGAAGGTTATCCTGCGCATTACATGTCACATTATACGCCCCATATGTTACCCCGAATTAGCGAGAATCGTTACATGCAAACACGGGTTGTTGCATTGCCATTCACATCTTTCGTACCCGCGAACCACGCCTGTAAGTGAAAGGTGCTACCGAAAAGGAAGAAATGGGAGAAAACGGAATCACTCTGGCACGATGTAGAAGTGATTTTCAGCAATATATCTCCATTAGTTGAACTTGCGCTCTTACAGCTGGACGAAAAGTAGAGCATAATCTTTTTACCCAAACCGTCTTTTTTTTTACTACCCACCATGATGGCCCAGTGGTAATGGTGCTCCATTACTGACCTGTAGGTCGCAAAATTGAATCCCTGTCGTATTTTTGATGTAGACGAAAATGCGCGAGGCCCGTGCACTCCGATTTAGATGCACGTTAAAGATCCAAAGTGGTAAAATTTCCGGAATGCCCCACTACGGAGTCTCTCATATTTATATTGTGGTTCTCATAACCATCTCTCATGATCACCTCGTCGCCCACAGAAGATCACAGTGTCTGCGATGGAGATCAGTATTGTTTTTCTGTTTACTTCATTTTCTGCTCGCGCTGATCACTCCACCTTTCCAGTGATTGACTCACCTTTTAGCGTTTCTAGAAAATATGTCGTGAAGAAGGCAGCGGTCTTGTGGTAGTCACGCTCTTTTTGGCTTCTGAAATTGTCGAGCGCCTTCTTCCGACGTGTGAACGGAAAGGGGACCATGCTCGCACCAAGACCTTGGTGAGTTCCCTTGCCTGAACTTCCTTTTCCAAAAAGCACACATGTCTTGCTCCCTCATCATACTTGGAATACACCTGCAGCCAAGAGAAGGTTTCTTACCAGCGAGGTTGGAATTTCAGTTTGTTCTTACTAACTGAGGGAAATCTATGCATAGTAAGCGCCTGGTTTACATGTCGTCATTAGCAAACGTCGTCTATATAGTCTCGTAATGCTGCAACTCGTGGTGTCTTGGCCCGTTAAACACGTAAGGATCAGTGTTTTCAGGAATCGCGGTTTTCGTGCATGCATCCTGCTCCGATCGGTCTTCGGGAGTTTCCTCTGCCCACGAGTCGTATTCAGGCAGTGCAGAACTACAGTTGGGAACCGTTTCCTCGGCTGCTGTAAGTTTTTCGCCAGTTGTGTGTGCATTGAGAACAGCGTCGCCTTTCGAGAAATAATCATCAAGCTTTACCTTACGGCGTTCCGGCGCGGCTAGATTTTACCCTAGCGTGACTATCGAGGCTCAAAGAGGGGCGCTGATTGACACAGAACATGAACTACCCAGCAATGCGCGTAGGAAGCGTATTTCAAAGGGGTCATTTCGCATTGCAGAGTAAGCAACGCGCTCAGCAAAGTTCGGGCAGTGACACTGAATGCGAGGAACGAGAACTTTACCGACGATACATGTCGCCTGGCAATATTCCGCCTTAAACACTAGCTCCCGTTTTTCCCCTGGCGGAAACATTCACCGGTATACATTTCCTCCGCTTCCCTTCAGGTGCCGGTATAAGGTCGCGCGCACCCCAGTATCTTACTCTGCGCGCGAAAGGTCTCGCGTTACTGATTGCGCCCTTACAGAATGCTGGTGGGTTCTGTTTTGTTTTGTTTCCATACCAAAAACATGAATGAACTCGAAGGTGTTGATGCGAGCAGTGAACTTCCAGCGCCTCGCTTCAGAATACCTGCCACAAATAAGCAAACACAGTACAGCGTAAGTAAACTTGTGTTGCATGCGCTGGCAGTTCTTGTTGGAGTTCACATGTTCTAAGAAATTGATTATGGTGCATTATTCTCTGACGAAGACCGGAGTTATTTTTTTCATCACTAGTGAACCGATCACTCGAGATTTGGCGTAGTACGAGGCTGCTCCTATTCGCGACGGTGTAAGTGCTGCAAACGTGAATGCACGAACTAGTTAGAACAGTGTGTACATGGCTTATCCATGCTGCGCAGTGAAATATTCTGTATGGTTCTGAATCTGTTAACTTAAAAGAAGATGATGGCTTCACGTTTGTGAACAACTAGATACACCTTGCTGTAACGCTATCATTTCAGGGAGCAGAGCGACGAAAGCTACGAAAGAAGAAAACGAGAACATTACGCGTTTTTACTCATACTTAGGTTTTCTGTCGCATATACGAAGTCAACAACTTATTTCTATGTGAGTAGGTATTGTCTGGTCCCAGGTGCACTTTCATTGAGTGTGGTGAACATTTTTCAACAATGATTACCTTGCCCTCATAGATTGCAGGATAAAACCTCTGCGATTGGAGTACTTCATTGATATCAAAAGTCACTGGGCAACTGTAATGTCAACAAGGTTGCGAGAAAGTCTGCCTTAGAAATAACGCGTGCGAATTCATTTCGCCAACTTGCAGAAGAATTTACAAATATATTACTTAATACGTATCGCAAGCATGCGTGGATGCGCGCAGTGAAGTAAAAAAAAATGTTGACTGAAAGTTATCACTGTGACAGGGCTTCCTGACATGTGGAGCTCAACATAAAAATCGGTCCCATAGGCATGCAGTCATTCTCATTTCACGTTTTAATTTCATTTCATTTCATTTTATTACCTTAAAGGACCCCAGGGGGACATTACATAAGGGGTGGGGTTACAAAAAACGTACAAAAAAAGCCATGAATTAGCTTGAAAAATGGCTTGTGACGCTATGCATAAATGTTGATGGACAGGTGATTGCTGCAGTATGGTGGGGGAGGTCATTTCAGTCTGTGACGAAGAAAAAATGAGGCAGCAAAAGTAACGGTGCGGGAACGTTGACGGGCAACTTGAAAGACATGGCCAATGCGATATGACCTGCGAAATGGGGGGGGGGGGGGTGAATGTAAGGTTCCATTGCAAGTGGACTGTGAAAAAGTTTATGAAACAAGCAAAGGGTGGCAATGCGGCGGCGGGAAGATAGAGGGGACAGGCCAATTTCTTCTTTTAAAGATGACACGCTAATGTGATAGGCATATGAGGAATGAATGAATCTAGTAGCACGGTTTTGAAGTGATTCGAGTGCAGCAATGAGATACGCGTGTTGTGGGCTCCAAATTGACGATGCATATTCAAGCTTGCTTCTTATGAGGGACTGATATGCTAATAATTTTACATGGCGGGGTGTGTTGCGCAGATGACGTTTTAGGAAGCCGAGAGTACGATTAGCAGCTGCGATGATAGTCCGGATGTGCTCAGCCCAAGTTAGGTCACTGCACAAAGTTAGGCCAAGGTATTTGTAGGATTGCACAAATTGAACAGGAGTGTTAGAGATTACGTAGGAAGTGGTGAGCGGGTTATGTCGACGCTGAAATGACACAAGTTTACATTTGTTAGGATTAAGTTCCATTTGCCACCGTTCACACCAACGCTTCACTTGGTTAATGTCACTTTGGAGGCTAATTTGATCAGATACATTCGTTACTGTGTGGTACAAAACGCAGTCATCAGCAAACATGTGTATGTTACAAGTTAAGTTCGTTGGTAGGTCATTAATATATATTAGAAATAACAAGGGGCCAAGGACGGAACCCTGAGGGACACCTGATGTAACTGGAATAAAGTTGGAGAGCTGATCATTTACAAGGACAGATTGGGAACGGTTATGTAAGAATTCTTGGATCCAGATTAAGACTGCGGGATGTAAGTTTAAGTGGGAGAGTTTCAGTAACAGGCGTTTGTGAGGTACCTAATCAAATGCTTTGGTGAAATCTAGAAATATGGCGTCGGTTTGAAGGTTATTATCGAGATTGGAATGAAGGTCATGAACAAAAAGTGCTAGTTGAGTTTCGCATGAAACTCAACTAGCACTAGCAAAAAACTAGCACAAAGCGGAGTCGTCCTTGACTTATGAAACGCACTTCGCCCCGACGAGGACTACGCCACCTACGCTTAACAGAGATTAACAATTAACGATGTCTTCTCAAATCGGGCGGGTCGTCACAGTGATGCGTTTTTGAAGACTGGTTCATTCACTGGTGCGACTAGAGGCCGTTGGTTGAAACAACCACTGTACCGGTCGTTTACATTGTTTTACTGCTATTACTCTACTTTTGCTTACTTTATTCACAAGCATATACGCATGGAGATTGAGGGGAGGAGGGGAGGGGGGGAGTCTCATGACTTTGATATACATGTACACTATATCCACAAAATACCACCAATAATGACGTCACAGTGAAAAGCTGATGTCTGTACCCTTCCCCGCCGTCGGGTCTGCGGGAACCCCCCCCCCCCAAAAAAAAAAATTCTGGCTACGTTTTTGGTTAAGGAGCAGAAAAAAAATTGTGTTGGACGTCTGAAGCGATTTTTTGTTTGTTTCGGGTTGTTTTTGCCCCATTTAAGCTAAAAAAAAGAAAAGAAACTCTAAACATCTGTTTCAGAAAGCGAAAAATCAGTAACGGTCCGTAACTTAACTGTACGCAAAAAATTTGAAATTAAAGTAACAATAAAAAGATCGAGTTTAACTTTCTTATTAGTGAATTACGAATTCTCTGAATGGGCTCACAGTTTTGCATCAAGGGAATGAGCACGGTCTTAGAAGCTGCACGTAATCGAATATGCATTAATGTTCAGGTTTCATGACCTTGTTTATTCCCGATTGCCAACTACTCCCTTTAACCGAAAACCAATAAAAATATTTCGGTTACACTCCGGAGCGATAACATTTCGTTTGCGTTTTCGTTCCGATCAAAAACGTCGTGTCTTTCATTTTTCGTTCTTGTTTCGTTCCAACCAGTGCTTGAAAAAAAAAGTCAACTCATAATTTCTGTTCGAATGAAGGAATTTAATGTGGTTCATTGTGACTTGGACAGCTTGGTCACCAGAACTACATCAAAGTTGATACTTCTTTTTTTTCACTCGAAACAGATGACGGAACACAAACAGTCTGTTCCAAAAACTTTCTTGTTACGTTGTGATGCTGTGGGCTCTAGACAGCAGTTGCGGTTTCAAGAAGTAAATAAAAACGTTGTTGACGCATTGGAACACCACTATTATGGGGCGTTTATTAACGATATTCAAAAGAGAAATAATTAAAGCACTCAAAAACATGACGGGAGAAAATGCTCAAATAATCTCGCCAATGGCGCTGTACTTCGAAGAAATGCATTGTTGCAATATCATTGTTACGTATGGCGTCACATAATCTGACCACATAAAAGCACTGAATCGGACGGACATCGTCACAACCAGAAACATCAAACTTTTTTTTCGATCTGAACAAATGACGGCATTCATACGCACATTTACCCAATCTTCTGAATATCTTGCACCCCCACAATTTGCCTTGGCAGTTCATCTCTATTCCTATTATCTTTCACTTATTCAGCGTGCGTTTAGCGAGTCTTCGTAACATATTGCTACGTAGCTGACGTATCAGCGGTGAAAAGACGACAACGAGGAAGTGGTCTGTCGGTTGTGCATGCTGCTTCCATCTTAGTCGACGCCATACGCATCATTTTGAATATAGATTTTAAATAGACATAGCTAGTGTCATTTTTACGTAACATCTTTGTGGTGGACGTGCTGGGTACTTCCCCGTCTTCATCACGAAGCTCCGCGACGGCCGCATCATCATAGGTCCAACCATGTCACAGGTTGAACAACCATCGTCTTCGCCACCTGCCCCAACCGTGACTTCTACATACGTCGTTCTACCTCCTGCTCGTCATCCCGGTGTATTTTCCGGTCAGGATGGCGTTGACGTCCACAAATGGATCAACCGGTACGAACGGGTCAGCGCAAGCTATAAGTAGGACCCGACTGTTATGCTTGCCAATGTGCTTTTTTACCTCGATGGTCCACCGCGAGTGTGGTTCGAGACGCACGAAGCGGAGATTACGAGCTGGGACTCCTTTAAAGAAAAAATCCATGACCTTTTTGGCGAAACCATTGGGCGGCAGATCGCAGGGCGGAATCAACTGGCGGCCCGTGCACAGACGTCGGCGGAGTCGTACGTCGCGTACATTCACGACGTCATCGCCCTATGCCGCCAGATTGACGAGCACATGAGTGAGTCGGAGAAAGTGGCCCATGTGCTGAAAGGCATAGCAGACGACGCATTTAATCTACTAGTTTACAACAACGTTGCCACCGTCGACGCCATCATTAAAGAGTGCCGGCGGTTCGAAGAAGCCAAGAGCCGCCGTATTACTCAGCGATTCACCCGGCTGCCCAACACGGCCGCGACCTCATCGTGTGAAGCCGCCCGCCAGTCCCCCACGTATGACAACGTCACACATATTGTTCGTCGGGAAATCGAAGCCGCCTGTCCGGCTCCTCTTCAGCCACCCGTTTTCGCAACGCTCGCCTCTGACCAACAACAGCCGTCAGTGGCGTTAATACAAGCTGTGTTGAGGCAGGAGTTTGCAAACCTCGGACTTCCATCAGCATGTCCTCTGACTCGCCCTGAAGTCCCGTCCTACTCCCGAAGACACGCTCGCCGTTCACCTCCAACAATGCCCTTCTGTAACCCTTCGGAATGGCGAACACCCGACGACCGGCCTATTTGTTTTTCCTGCCACCAGCCTGTGCACGTTTCTCGCTATTGCCGCCGCCGTTGGTCAAACCAACCACGTCAGACTTTCTCTACCTCGGCGCTCATGCATCCGACGACCCCTCGACGTTCAGACGCCACACCCTTCAATTTCTATTCGTCGTCATCTTACGAGCCTTCCATTGACGCCCCTTTGCCCGGTCGCCGCTACCCTGACGCCTCTTCGTCCGGTCGCCGCAGCTCTCGCTCCCCGTCGCCGCTACGTCACCAATCCCGCTCTCCGCCACCTCGGCGCTTTTCCTCGCCGAGCTTCTCTGGACGACCGCAGCAGGAAAACTAGATATTGCAGCTTATAAAGGTTAAGCTGCAATACCAATGACGGCCGAAAATCCTCTACTGACGCTTCCCACGCACCATAGCCTGCTCGAAGTACAAGTCGACCATGTTCCTGTGACCACCCTCATTGACACAGGTGCGCACCTGTCTATTATGAGCGCTTCTCTACGCTGCCGCTTACAAAAGATTATGACGACATCTACGACGCAGGCAATACGTGTTGCCGATGGCGGTACTGTACCAGTAATCGGAATGTGCACTGCTCGTGTCAGCATTGCGGTTGTCACGCCGTGGTCCTTTTTGCCGTGCTAGCCTGCTGCCCTCATGACCTCATACTTGGCCTTGATTTCCTTTCGGCACACTCGGCCTTAATTGATTGTTCGTCTGGTACCCTCAGCCTTGATCTACCAATCTTTGCCGACTACTCTGCAAAGCCCACCAGCCGCTTGAGCCCAACCACCTTCGTTCGCCTGCCATCTCGAGCCGTCACGTACGTGTCTTTGTCATCGACCCGTCGTTCCTGACGGTGGTTATATCGTTACGCCAATTACTGACGTTCGGCTGACGCGCAGTGTTACTGTGCCCTATACCATCGCGACCATAGCGGATAACTGTGTGTTACTGCCGCTCCTTAACTTTGGTTTCACCCCTCAAGTGTTGCCCTGCCAGATGTCTCTAGCCCTGCTAACTGCCCTAACAGAGGACGATGTCAGTGTTGTCGCTGTATCTGCTCTTGATCGAAGCACAGTCTCACGGTCACCCAGCTCAGACGATGGTACGTTTCGAAACATGATTGGATCGGAGCTGTCGCCTCACCAGGCCGACGCTCTCTGCCAAGTTTTGGCCTCATACAGTGACATTTTCGACCCCGACGATCGTCCCTTGGGCCAGACTAAAATTGTCACTCACCGAATCAACACTGGTGACTCTGCGCCCATTCACCGTCGGCCGTACCGCGTGTCAGCATCTGAGCGAGAAGTGATTCAGAAATAAGTGGCCAAAATGCTTACGAAAAACGTAATCGAACCATGAACGAGCCCTTGGGCATCTCCCGTGGTATTAGTAAAAAAAGAAAGACGGCTCATGGCGTTTCTGCGTTGATTATCGCCACCGCAACAAAATTACCAAAAAAGACGTGTACCTTCTACCACGCATTGACGATGCCCTTGATTGCCTCCATGGCGCATATAGATATAAATAGACACACCTCCATATAGATTTCAAATAGACACACCTCGTGTCATTTTTACGTAACAATATTACCAACGTGTCCAAAGTTTCGCTTAGGTGATAGAAAAGTACGTCAAGAGGAACGGGAAGTGCGTCGCGAGTGTAGGCGACCTCACTCGCGTACCAGATTCTGTCTGGAGAGCTTTGCGTCCGCTGCGCATACTAACAGTTTTTAAGCTATATTATACACTGTTACAATGAGCAATAGAAAGAAAAATGGTAGGTGTAACCTTGAGAGACAAGAAGAGAGCAGAGTGGATTAGGGAACGAACGGGGTTTAAGGATATCATAGCTTAAATCAAGAAGAAGAAATGGACATGGGCCGGGCATGTAGCGCGTAGACCGGATAACCGCTGGTCGTTAAGGGTAACTGACTGGATTTCCAGAGAAGGCAAGCGGGTTAGGGGGAGACAGAAGGTTAGGTGGGCAGATGAGGTTAAGAAGTTTGCGGGTATAAATTAGCAACAGCAAGCACAGGACCGAGTTGACTGGCGTAACATGGGAGAGGCCTTTGTCCTGCAGTGGACGTAGTCAGGCTGATGACGATGATGATGATGATGATGATGATGATGATGATGATGATGATGATGATAAATTGGTACATGTCTTCGCTAGACCCGAAGAACACACACCGGCGGAAGATCAGAGCGGGGCCATCGAAAATACGATTAGGGGATTCCAGCGTGGCATACTGCAGCGGTGTAACGAGCAGGAAACAAGTCAACGATGCATTCCAAGACGAATATTGTAGAACACCAATTGAATACAGTGCATAGCTTTGACGTAGCAGTACGACGTGGCACCCTCTGCTGTTTGACGCAGCAGAGGGTGCCAAGAATCTCTGGGTTTAGACAGGCCGCCATCGGAACCGGAACTTGACAACGTTTAACGCTTGAACCTTATCTAGTAAACCAGGTCTATCTGTACTATTGGAGCAGCTACAGGGTCTTAAATGGAATGAAATAAGGCTGAGGTACGTTAGGAGGACAGATGAGGCCTATACGGTGCTACAGAATGGGCACGTTCTTTGCTATCGTGACTTGGCTGACAGAAGAGAACTCGCCATCGGGCTCCTTATCCAAAGATTTATAGCTGGCAACATAGAGTAATACTATCGAATGAATGAAAGGGTTGATTGATGTGTGGGGTTTAACGTCCCAATGAATGAAAGGGTGGTAGGTATTGTATTTACCCCAATAAAAATGTAAGATGAAGGTGGTACAGGCTATGCGTGCCTACAATTAGCCGTGATGACGTATTAGTTGAAAGTCTCTATGAAGACGCGGAATAGGCAATGAATAAAGCAAAAACACAGTATATACTATACTGATAAGTGACTTCAATGCCAAGGTAGGAAATAAGCAGGCTGAAGACCAGGCAATAGGGAATTATGGCATTGGTACTATTTGAAATGCGAGAGGGAAGTTATTGGTAAAATTCACAGAACTAAATAATTCACGGATCTTGAATACCTTCTACAGAAAACAAGTGAACCGCAAGTAGACATGGAGGAGCTCTATTGGCGAAAGTAAGACAGAACCTTTATACCGAGTGCACACGCAGGCATCGTGCAGTATGTGGAAGTGCTTGGCAAGGTATGATGCAGTGACCATCTCGAATTCGTCTAGACTTGAAGAAGGAACGACAGAAACTGATACGCAAGAAGCCAATCAATCAGCTAGCACTTAGAGGGAAAGTACAAGAATTCAGTCTCTCGCTTCAGAACAAATACTTGGCTCTTATCGAGGAAACCTGCCTTAACGTTGACGCAATGAATGATAATCTGACGAGTATCATCATGGAGTGTGCAGTGGAAGTTGAAGGTGCGGTAATTAGTTGCTGACATGCTTTAGCCGCAAATAACACACACAAAGTAAAAAAAACACTCAACGACAAACACAAGCGACACTTCAAACTTAAGGTTGACCAAAAGCACGTTAGTAAGCAAGTACCAACTAGGCCAACAATCAGTATTGTTACGGTAGTTAGACAAGGCACCGGTAAGCTATCCCAGGAGATGCAGAATCTCATTAAGAAACATCAAGCATGAAAGCCTCAAACACAACAGATAAAATAGAACCGGCAGAGCTTTCGAAGTTGAATAATAAGCTCAAGGTATTCGATGTAATTGAATACACTACAAAAACCGAGGAAGTGTCAAAGCGTTGTTATGCCAGCGAGTCCTCGTCAAACGTCCGTGCCTCTGAAAAAGGCAATCTGGGTCAAGGCCAGCCCGCAGTCTGCCTGGCGCGAACGGCGTAAACACGCGCGGCGCGTCTCTGGCCCCCGTGCATTGAGTCAGCGGTGCACGTGACAGCGAGCCGGCGTCCTCGTGTCTGGTGGTCTGACGCATGGCGCGGCGCGCCATTGGCGGAACCTGCCCTGACGACCAGCGGCGCTTCCGATTGGACTTTTTGGTTGGACCCGGTGTAAATAAAAGAAGCCCTGCGGCGCGTCGCGATCGGCGGTCCTAGAGAGAGGAGGTCCCGTGTCGGAGAGCCGACATGTGTGCGAGTCGACGGTTTTAGGCGAAAAGCTGACCTATGTGTTAGGGAGGAGAGCTCGGCTCTTCGAGTCTCTGTCGGCCCCAGTGCCGAAATTGTAACGCCTCTGTATATATGCTGTACATAAACCTTGTTTAACTCACCGTCGTCTCGTCCGCTCGTCTTATCAGCTCTGCGCAGAAGCAGTCGCGAGCTGATAAACATACGCTACGCAACAGTGGTTGGCAGCTGCGGGATCGGCCGGCGTCAGCGACGTCGATGCGGTGAGTGCCTGATGTTTTCCCCTCAGTTCACCAGACTACTCTAGCTCAGGTTGTAGTAGTTTAGAGAAGGGCTGTGTGAAGCATTGTAGTGAGCTTTGATCGTTTCAAGCAAAGTCGAAGTGCTTTGAAACCGAAGTTAATGCGGAGGGGGTAAACACGGGAGTGTGAAATATTGCTTGCGCGTCGTGCTAGTAGGCTTATAGTGGGTACGGCAAGTAAATTGTTAACAGGGGCAAACAGCAAGAGGCTAGTGTGAACGATGGAGAACCTTAAAGTGAAGGAACTCATCGAAATTTGTGAGGAACTCGGCATTACTTTAGGCCGTGCGAAACGAAAGCAAGCGATCCTTGAGATCATGAAGGATGAGGGAGTGTCGGCTGAGGAAGTCGATGAGGCCTGGGTGGATATTAAAGCACGCCGTGAGGAGGCTGAAAGGCGAGAAGCTCGCGAACGTGAGGAGGCTGAAAGGCGTGAAGCTCGCGAACGTGAGGAGGCTGAAAGGCGTGAAGCTCGCGAACGTGAGGAGGCTGAAAGGCGTGAAGCTCGCGAACGTGAGGAGGCTGAAAGGCGTGAAGCTCGCGAACGTGAGGAGGCTGAAAGGCGCGAACGTCGCGAGGAGGCCGAGAGACAGGAACGCCTCGAGATGAAACGAATAGAATTGGCAATACTACAGTGTTCACAGGCGCCTAGCGTAGCTTCTCCAACAGTTCAGGTCAGCGGTTTTAGAATTAGGGACCAATTGCCACCGTTCGTAGTAGGCGAGGACATGGCGAAATATCTCGTCAAGTTTGAACACGTCTGTGAGCGAAACGCTTTGGAGCGGTCTCTTTGGGCGCGGAACCTGCTAGCTCTTCTTCCCGGCGAAGTGTCCGACGCGATAACTTGCTTGTCGAGGGAAGCGTTTGAGAGCTATGACGAGGTTAAGGAAGTGCTCTTGAGACGTTATAAGCTGTCACCCGAGGCTTTCAGGCAAAGGTTCCGGTATGCTGAAAAGGGGAATGAGTCACACGTTGACTTCGCGTTTCGTCTTAAGGCCGATTTAATTGAATGGCTCAAGGGCGAAGGTGTTTATGACGACCGCGATAGAGTGGTGGAATGCGTTGCATTGGAGCAATTCTACCGCTGCATCGAGGATAATGTCAGGCTTTGGTTGCAGGACAGACTTAGTGAAGTACAGTTAAACAAAGCAGCTGAGTTAGCTGAGGAGTATTATACTCGCCGAAAGTTGCATAGCAGGGCAGTGCGCGTTGAAAAGGATGACAGAAAAGAGGGCTTTTCAAGGAAACCTGATCAACGGAAACCCGTTCCGCACCGTAATTTCAAAAAGGACCCGTCTCTTACGAAGGACAGTGTAGGGGAAGGGCAAGCAGAAGCGGAGAAATCGAGTGAGGTTTCTACCACACAGGCATTTGAATCGGAAAACAAACGGAAGCCGCTAATCTGCTACAACTGCAAAAAGGAAGGGCACATCGCGAGAAACTGTCAGGAAAAGTTTGCCTTCGCAACAATCCGAGAATCAGAAAAAAACATGCGGTTGTTGGAGCCGTATCTCCAAGAAATTAGGGTGAATGAGAAAACGTGCCGAGCACTTAGAGACTCAGCGGCAACCATGGACGTTGTCCATCCTTCATTGGTGTCTCCGGATGACTTAACAGGAGAATGCGCGTGGATCAGGCAAGTCGCCGAGGAGCAGAGTGTTCGCTTACCAATCGCCACCGTTGTCATTGAAGGCCCGTTCGGTAAGCTTTCCACCGAAGCGGCTGTGTCTGCCGCGCTAAATGATCGTTTTCCTTATCTTTTCTCCAACAACTCGGAGCAGCTTCTCAAAGAGCAGGGCAAATCGTTCTTCCCCAACTTTGCGTGCATGGCCCTCACGCGATCGCAAGCGCGGAAGTTATCGCGGCAGCTTGATCTGGTTCAATGCAGTGAACTCTCAAGTGACCTTGTCGGCGGGTCGACGGAACCCCAGAAAGGAAATTTTCCGCGTGAGTCATGTGAGCAGTCGCGCGAGCGGCCCGTCGCCGAACCGACCGGCGCGCTTTCCGTAGAAAGGGGAGACGACATGGCGCCATTGAATCAGAGCGAGAGGGCTGCAACGCTCTCGCCTGCAGCGGAAAGTTGGAGCGAGCTGCCGAGAGTTGATCGAGAGACGCTCATTCGAGAGCAGCGTGAGGACCTCTCGATTGAAGCGCTAGTGGAAAGCCAAATTGAAGCGCTAGTGGAAAGCCAGAAAAGCGCGGAAAAAGTGCTGTCAAAGGAGCACTGCGAGAAATCGGTGAAGAAGCGTACTTTTGAAGTTGATAATCAGGTAATGCTGCTGCAGCCGTTCAAAAAGAACAAGCTTGAGGTTGATTGGGAAGGGCCCGCCAAAGTATTATCGAAGCCTTGCGACACAAATTATGAAGTGAAATTAGGAAGGCGGCCGGACAAAATTAACAACTTGAAAGCAGTCGTAAATCAGCTGTTGAATGCTTCAGAGGAAGAGGGAGCAGAAAGTTTTAGTTCTAGTGAGGCAATCGAAAGGAAATCGGAGGTAATCTTAAAGCAGATAAACCTAGAGCCTAGGTTAAGTGAAGTCCAGGAGGAGGACCTGAAAAGGATTGTTTCCGAGTTTGTAGACGTGTTTTCGGACCGCCCCGGAAACACAAGGGTGATCGAACACGATATCGAGCTAAGCGGTGAGGAGTCAATCCGTAGCAAGCCGTATCGTTGTTCCCCTGTGCAACGTCGCAAGTGAGAGCCGCTCTTGGTGCCGCATAGGTATCGTCGCCTAAAAGTGGCCGGTTACGGAGGTGGAGCATGTTGCTCCACAGCGCAACTTTGACGTTCGCTATAAAAAAAAGGAAAGCTATACGCTAATGCAGGTGCATTGAGCAGTGCGTTCTAGCTAGTACCCTCTCAACCTTTCGGTTTCTCGTTGGCGATTCGGGGAAAAATTTTGACCTCATCACGACCTGGGCTGAGCGCTCTCGTTCAATGTGATCTCAAGGGGCCAACTTTATGTGGTATTCTAATTCGTTGCGTTGTTGTAATTGTGAAAAATTCAAGTTCTTACTTTAAGAGTCTTGTGTCCCACATGTACCTCTTGATGTAGGGGGAACAAAATTCCGATAGACACGTAGATAGGTATATGTTGTACTATACTTTCTCTGGTGTTCTGTCGGGTGACCGAGGGCACTTGCTTGTGTCGTGTGTTGTTTGTTGCCGAACCGTTCTTAGCAAGTTGCAGAACCATCGACAAGTGCTGAAGCCGAAGATGGTCAGAAGAGACGAGTGAAGCTGGTCGACAAGTTGTGGCGACAAGCCAGTGGAGCTGGGATCCGTCGTCAAGAATGGGCTGTATTCCCGGAACAGTCTGGAGCTGTATTCTCCCCATGGCCCTGGAGGCGAACCTGGAGGGACCTGGCGAACGAGCACACCTGACATCCGAGCCCCGTGGAAGCAGCTCGTCTTTCCGGTGCATTGTCTGGCGGCGGGGGTGCTGCTATGCCAGCGAGTCCTCGTCAAACGTCCGTGCCTCTGAAAAAGGCAATCTGGGTCAAGGCCAGCCCGCAGTCTGCCTGGCGCGAACGGCGTAAACACGCGCGGCGCGTCTCTGGCCCCCGTGCATTGAGTCAGCGGTGCACGTGACAGCGAGCCGGCGTCCTCGTGTCTGGTGGTCTGACGCATGGCGCGGCGCGCCATTGGCGGAACCTGCCCTGACGACCAGCGGCGCTTCTGATTGGACTTTTTGGTTGGACCCGGTGTAAATAAAAGAAGCCCTGCGGCGCGTCGCGATCGGCGGTCCTAGAGAGAGGAGGTCCCGTGTCGGAGAGCCGACATGTGTGCGAGTCGACGGTTTTAGGCGGAAAGCTGACCTATGTGTTAGGGAGGAGAGCTCGGCTCTTCGAGTCTCTGTCGGCCCCAGTGCCGAAATTGTAACGCCTCTGTATATATGCTGTACATAAACCTTGTTTAACTCACCGTCGTCTCGTCCGCTCGTCTTATCAGCTCTGCGCAGAAGCAGTCGCGAGCTGATAAACATACGCTACGCAACAGCGTTGAAGAGGGAACTTGGGATAGGCAGAAACCAGATGTGCGCACTAAGGGACAAGGAAGGCGAAGTAACTATATGGATAGGATAGTAAAGATAGCAGAGGAGTTTTACAGAGATCTGTACAGTAGCTGGGACACGTGTTTGACAACCGTATGCTGGAGAACGCACGAGAGAGAGGGGAGACGCTCATGTCTTCTGTTACGGCGCTCATCGGCAGCGGCTACCATGAACGTCATTTCCGCGTTCAGTTAGAATTTTTGCTGTTTTTTGAGGTGGCCGCGCCAGCAGCCAAGGTTGTTTCCGAACTACTAAAACCGTAAGTAAACAGTATCGGACAAATTGCGTAGACAGACTGCACACACGACGTATTTGTTTGCCGCAGCGTCGCTAGCATCAGAGCTCGTTTTGGCCCGTAGATTGCGCAGCATCTCCGTCACGGCTGTTAAACGCATGTCATGTTTTAATCTGGTCGGCTTATTACGCTGTTGCAGGTACGGTCGTACGTCACCGTTCATGTTTTGAGTGATTTCGAGGCTACCGACGTTCTTGCCTGCAGGATCGATGCATATCGTTAGTAATTGCGAGTTTAAACTATCAAGTGCTCATAATATGCCCCCGTCGGTTTTCTACCTTCAGCGAGGGTGGTGCGAAAACATGAAACAATTGTTCAATCACTGAGTATGTCCTGTTTTAAAATAAATTGCTTTGTTACTTGACATTGCAGCGTCGGTTCGTGATGCCTGCAGCCGCAGTTTTGCGGACTTTGTGCAGCAGTCATTCTCCGAAATACTGCAAATGTATAACTTGCAGGTGACCGTGGGTAAAATTTGAAGCAAATTCAGGGAGATATGAGACAGTGACTGTGAAAAAAAAAACAGATTTGAGAACATGTGTGTGGCTCCCAACTGTATCACTGTGATAGTACTGAGCAGCTTACTACAATTACAAATAGAGAAAAAAGATACATCACAGGCAGATGGTGCAAAAGAAAGCTGAATGACGGTTAAGGGTGACATTAGTTTTCAAGAAAGTTCTGCAAGAGTATGCTTGTTTATGTCAGATGTTTTATTTGTATTACTTCTAAGGTCTAAGAGCATCGCAGGAGGGAGTAGAAAATTCAACGCACACAAATAAAGTAAGCAATAGTAATTTCTAACTTCACAGTGTTACCTATATAGTTGCGTGCTTCAGAGAGGATCAGGTGTTTTATTATAAGTAAGCAAGAACTAATGTACAAATAAAGTAAAAACCCTGTAAATAACGTCTTCGGCTTCCTCCTGTCTCAGCACTTTTTTTTATTATTTATTGCGACCCACTCCCTTTATTATTTCTACGCTTCCACATTAAGCCTTCGCTGTGAGTCACTCTTGCTGCCTTTATATACGGAGGGCTTCAGACAGGCAACATGCATATTCACAATAGGCTCCCAGCAGTTTTTCTGGACTCTGGGACCTGCTAATGTGTTATTTTTGCTATATAGTTCTTCTATAACTGTTTTAGTAAACTTGACATACATTGACTTGAACACGTAAGCTGCGCTCAAGTGTAAACAGTGTTTTCAGAAACAGAATGAAAGTTCATCTACATTAGAGATCTGATCTGGGCCGGTTGGTATGTACAACAGAAAATGTTGGATTTATACAAGTCGGTACCGACCTGTTTAAAAATCGCAAGTACAAGCACTGGAAACTGCTCAAAACTTGAAGGGCAGCGTACGGCTGTTAGATGTGGCCGTCAGAATAGGGATTAGAATGGGAATGAGCCGTTCGAATGGGTGGGGAATTGAAACTTAGGCAGGCATGCGTTAAGCATGCGTGGCGAAAAACGAGCTCTCTACGCTATGGAACCCCGCGGCCACAGCCATACGTCTCGCTCCAACACGTAAATCTTGTCCGTATACTACTCGTCGTAATGCCACGACTGTGCAGATGCCACCTGTCTACGCAGTCAGCCCCGATACTATTTACTTACGGCTTCAGTTGTTCGGAAACCACCCAAAAGCAGTCGGATCACTGGCATATTGACACAACGCAGAGCCGCGATCACCAACTCCTCACCCCGCGAGCCCGGCGATGGTGGCGAGGACAGACGAAGGCTAGCCGACAGGCTAGATGACACGGTAGTATATAGGTGTTCTGTGCGAGGGCGTCAGGCATTGCGCGGAAATGACGTATGGAGCGATGGTAGCCAATGAGCGCCGTAGCAGGCGACATGGGCGTCTCCCCTCTCTCTAGCGCGTTCTCCAGCATACGGTTGTCAAACACACAGCCGGGACAACCACGACCATATTGTAAGAACTCGCAATAACCCAGATAACACCCGCCATGATAGAAGAAGTCGGAAAAGCCTTGGAAGGAATGCAAACAGGCAAAGCTGCTGGTGAAGATCGGGTAACATCAGACCTGCTGGAAGGTAGAGGACAAATTGTGGTAGAAAAACTAGCCACCCTTTTTACGAAATGTCTCCTGGTGGGGAGGGTACCAGAATCTTGGAAGAATGCTAACGTCATCCTAATAGATAAGAAAGGAGATGACAAGGATATGAATATTCACAGGCCGATCAGCTTGCTTTCCGCCATTACAAGCTATTCACAAAGGTAATTGCTAACAGAATTAAGACAATAGAATTTAATCAACCAAACGAACAAGCAGATTTTTAACAGGCTACTCAACAATCCACCGCATTCGTACTAATCAGGTAATGGAGAAGTTCTCAGAATACAGCCAACCACTATGCATAGCCTTCATAGATTACGAGAAGGCATGTGATTGAGTAGAAATACCAGCAGTCATGAAGACACTGCGTAATCAGGACGTCGACCAAGCATATATAAACATCCTGACAGAATTCTACAAAAGATCAACTTCCACTATAGTGCTCCATAAAAAAAGCGACAAAGTATGAATCAAGCAGGGTGTAAGACGAAATTTGCGGAGCCCTCCACTACGGCGTCTCTCATAATCATATGGTGGTTTTGGGACGTTAAACACCGCATATCAATCAAGAAGGGTGTAAGACAAGGGAATACAATCTTCCCTGTGCTAGTTAATGCGTGCTTATTGGAAGTTTTCAGAGACCTAGACTGGGAAGAGTTAGGCGTAAGAGTCAATGGAATGTACCTTAGCAATATGTGCTTCGCCGATTATATTGCATTGCTGAGTAACTCAGAGGATGAATTGCAACTCATGGTTACTGAATTAGACAAGAAGAGCAGAAAGGTAAGTCTTAAAATTAATCTGCAGAAAACGAAAGTAATGTACAACAACTTCGTCAGAGAAAGTGCTTCGGGATAGGTAATAGTGCACTTGTAAAAAGCTACGTCTACTTAGGACAGGTAGTAACCGCGGAGCCGAACCACGAGATTGAAGTAACAAAAAGAATAAGAATGGGTTGAAGCACATTCGGCAAGCACTCCCAAATCATGGCTGGTAGATTGCCGCCATCCCTCAAGAGGAAGGTATATATACTAGCTGCATCTGGCCGGCACTTAGCTATGCGGAGCAGAAATCTGGATGCTTACATAGAGGGTTGCGTTTAAATTGAGGACGACGCAGCGGGCGACGGAACGGAGAATGATAAGTGTAATTTTAAGAGGAAAGAAGAGAGCAGAGTGAATCAAGCAACAAACCAGGGTTAAGGATATCATAGTTAAAATTAAGAAGAAGAAATGGACATGGGCTGGGCATGTATACTATAGCGCTTATAGGCAGGATAACCGCTGGTCATTGAGGATAACTGACTGGATTCCCAGAGTAGGCAAGCGGGTTAGGGGGAGGTTAGGGGGAGACAGAAGGTTAGGGGGAGAAAGGTTTGGGGGAGACAGGTGGGCAGAGGAAATTAGGAAGTTTCTGGGTACAAATTGGCAGCAGACGCACGGGACCGAGTTTACTGGCGGAACATGAGAGAGGCCTTTGTCCTGCAATGGACGTAGTAAGCCTGATGATCTTGATTATGATGATGATGAAGATGATGATTAGTACTTGGAAAGTACTTTGTATTAGTTACCAATGTAGTCCATGTGACCTTGTTTTACCAAGGCCGCAAATAAGTTTTCTCCCCCCTCTCTCGTTAACGAGCGTAATACAGCATGGTAGGAGAGTAAAATAACTATCGCGCGTCACATGCGCATTAGGTAAGTATATATGTCGTTTGAAACTTCCAACCTACTAAAAAAAGCCGAGCCATAATTCTTTATCGTCCTCAACCACCGCACCAGCAAAATGCTCATAATGCCTTGCAAACGCTGTAGTGGTATATCGCTACTTCACAAAATGGTGAATAATGGCGTAATGTGTGATTCCCAGCTTGACAAAAATTATGATTTATATCGTAGTGTTACTTTATACACATATTAGCTGCAATAAGAGCGTTTAACACGACATTTTTATGAAATGACGTCCTTCCAGCTGCCGCTTTGACTATGCGGCGCTTTCCGTGCAGACCTGTTTTTTTTTCTGCCACGCGCAAGCCTGGAAAGGCTTTGCCAAAATAAATATATTCTGCTAAGAAAAATCCGGGAAGGAGAGAGAAAAAGCACAAGCTGCCTCATGTAACGTGTACATTTTGGGCGTTGTCTGTGAGCTTCCACTTTCGTGAGGAAAATATCATGTAGGGCAAACCGGACGGTATGTTCGTGCAAAGGAACATGAAGCAGAGGTAACCAATAAAGAAAATGAGCATTTGACTGCACACGTCCCGCATTATATGTGTGCCCTGAATTGGCAGTAATTATGGCGTTGGTGCTCGTTAGCGCAGTACTATATCATAAAAGTGAGGGGGTCCGCCAGTGTAGTGTAGTCCTGATCACAGTTATGGCGCCCGTCAGCACATGTACTATCGTTAAAGCAAGGGGGCCCGTCAGCATAGTGAAAACGTAACAGTGAGGGGGCACCGTCACAATAGTGATGCAGCTATAGCGACGGGCCCCGTCACCGTATACAATGACGACGCTGAGGGGGTATGTCATCGTATGTAATGGTAAAAATGAAGGGGCCCATTGCTGTAATCTGTAGTCTTGTAGTTTTAATGGTCAACGTCAAGCTGTTCTGATGGCATAGTGGATTGACGCGCAGTTGGGGAAGCGGTCATGCTTCAGGTCATCAGTTCGAATTCCCACTTTCCATTTCATTTTTTTTCTATGTAATGCGTCGAGACTGACATCATTACTCTCAAGGAGTTGTAATTTTTTTACTAGAAAATTATTTCACTATTCGCGGCGTATGTTGACAGCCCTACCATGTAGATTTTGTGGCGACGTTGGTGTCAGACTTCGGTTTGGATCACGCTTTTTTTTCTGCTCTCCGTATTGTTTCAAATATCGATACTTGTTTTTCAATGATAATCGTGTTTATTCATCGTGTGTGTAACTATCGACCTCACACACATGTACCCTCAAGTTACTTATGTGATAGGCCTGTTATCTCACCGGAGAAAATTGCGGCCTACATCACGTAAGTAACTTGACGGTACGTGTGTAAGTTCACCATCAGTTGCGCTATTTCAAGAAGAGATTGCGCGTATCTCGATCATTTTTGAGCTGTGTACTGGTTTACAGCTCCATCAACAAGCGACAAGAGTATTGTTGACATTGTATAGTTGCACCCTTCTATGCATGCCCATTTTCTTGTTTTTCATATATATATATATATATATATATATATATATATATATATATATATATATTGCAACGAGCAAGGTTGCGTAAAAACACAGGTTATTATTCCAGAAACGTTAGCCGCAACAAGCTGGTACAGACAGGAACCCGGCAAACACGAGCCACACACGGACGTCAACGTCTTCTTTCACGCTGGCACAGAGCTGGCGCCACTATGCTTCGGTACAATTACTCCCCGCGCAGAAAGGAGCCAACCTGGCGACCTAGGGAAGGACACGACAAGGGGGTCATAGCACGGTTTGAGGCGTGATACGTGTACTGTTTCACGCCCACGGCAGCGTTGGTCCGAGGGTGGATCAATGGGCTCAACTTCATAGTTGACAGGAGATGTTTGCCGCACCACACGGTAGGGGCCATGGTATTTCGACGAAAGCTTCAGGGAAAGACCAGGAGGGGTAGACGGGACCCAGAGCCAAACCAGCATTCCTGGGTTATAGTGTACAGTAGACGCAGAGGAATCGTGGTCAGTTTTCTGGCGCCATTGGTCTTGTGCGGTAAATGAGCGAGCGAGTTGACGACACTCTTCGGCATAAGCAGCTGCTTCGGAAACAGGCGTCGCTTCGGAAACATCAGGCCTGTAAGGGAGAATGGTGTCCATGGAGCATGATGGCTCACGTCCGTACAGAAGGAAGAAAGGAGAAAAGCCAGTGGTTGTTTGTGGCGCAGAGTTGTACGCGTACGTGACAAAAGGGAGCACTTGGTCCCAATTAGTGTGGTCGTCAGAGGCGTACATGGCAAGCATATCTCCAAGGGTACGGTTAAAGCGTTCTGTCATGCCATAGGTTTGGGGATGGTATGCCGAGGATTTCCTATGGACAGTGCGACATGCCTTGAGTAGCTCGTCGACGGCGTTCGAGAGAAACACGCGTCCACGGACACTGAGTAATTCACGAGGTGCACCGTGTCGCAAAATGAGATGGTGAAGAAGAAAGGACGCAACGTCTTTCGCAGTGGTAGAAGGCAGCGCAGTTGTTTCAGCGTAGCGTGTTAAATGATCCACGGCAACGATAATCCACCGGTTGCCTCGAAGAGAGTTGGGTAGAGGACCATATATATCAATTCCGACGCGGTCGAATGGTCTCGCTGGGCAGGTTAAGGGTTGCAAAGGGCCAGCAGTGCTGTGAGAAGGCGTCTTGCGTCGTTGACACGTGGTGCATGACCGAACGTACTGGCGAACGTGCCGATACATGCCGCGCCAGTAGTATCTTAGACGAAGGCGAGAGTAAGTCTTAAATACTCCAGCGTGGCCACACTGGGGGTCATCGTGAAAGGCAGCGCAGATGTCCGAACGCAAATGACGAGGGATGACAAGGAGCCACCTACGGCCATCCGTCACGTAATTGCGGCGATACAACAAGCCTTCATGGACAGCAAAGTGTCTTGCTTGACGAGAAAGGGAGCGTGAAGTCGTTTCTGACGAACTGTGAGAGAGGACGTCGAGCAAAGAATTGATCCAGGGATCCTTGCGCTGTTCAGATGGCATGTCAGTGATGCTCAACGATGACGAATCGCAAATGGCAGTTGATAAGCAGGCAAGGTCAGGAGGCAGTGGAGAACGGGATAGTGCATCGGCGTCTGAATGTCTGCGTCCTGAGCGATAAACAACACGGATATCGTATTCCTGAAGGCGTAAAGCCCAACGAGCGAGGCGGCCAGTAGGATATTTCATGGACGCTAACCAGCATAAGGCATGGTGATCTGTGACAACATCAAACTGGCGTCCGTAAAGGTAGGTGCGAAATTTTCCTATAGCCCAAATGATAGCCAAGCACTCCTTTTCCGTGACGGAACAGTTGGACTCTGCCTTCGTTAGTGTATGGCTGGCATAGGCGACAACGTACTCGTCGCAGCCATCCTTGCGTTGAGCGAGAATGGCACCGAGGCCGACACCGCTTGCATCCGTGTGAATTTCAGTGGGTGCATTGGGATCGAAGTGGCGGAGAACTGGCGGAGAGATGAGTAGCCGGCGTAGCGCCGTGAATGCCTCATCGCAGTGGGAATTTCAGCCAGAGAGGTCCGTGCTACGGGAGAGAAGCTGAGTCAGAGGGGCAATTATAGAGGCAAAATTGCGAATGAAACGCCGAAAATAGGAACACAAGCCTATGAAACTACGAAGCTCCTTTAGGGTAGTAGGCTTGGGGTACTCGGCAACGGCACGCAGTTTGGCAGGATCTGGCGATATTCCTTCTTTTGAAACGACGTGGCTGAGAATTGTGAGTTTGCGGGCGCCAAAACAACATTTCTTGAAGTTAAGTTGCAACCCGGCTGCCGTAAGGCACTGGAGAACTTGTTCCAGACGAGAAAGATGAGTTTCGAAATTCGCCGAGAATAAAACTATGTCGTCTAAATAGCAATGACAGATGTGCCATTTAAGTCCCCTGAGGACACTGTCCATCATTCTTTCAAAAGTCGCAGGCGCATTGCAAATACCGAAGGGCATTACATTCAATTCATATAAGCCATCAGGGGTCACAAACGCCGTTTTTGGACGGTCTGGTTCAGCCATTGGTACTTGCCAATATCCAGAGCGCAGATCCAGTGAAGAAAAAAACTCCGCACCTTGAAGGCAATTCAAGGCGTCATCAATGCGTGGCAGGGGATAAACATCCTTGCGTGTGATGTTGTTTAGTCGACGATAATCCACGCAAAACCTGATGGAGCCATCCTTTTTTTCGCACGAGGACCACTGGCGAAGCCCAAGGACTGTGTGAGTGCTGAATAACACCACGTTGCAGCATCTCGTCGACGTGTTGAGTGATGACGTCACGCTCGGCCTGCGAGACGCGGTAGGGGCGCTGACGAAGTGGAGTATGATGACCGGTGTCGATATGGTGAGCGACAACTGACGTGCGTCCCAAGGGAGGTTGTCCGTGGTCGAAGGAGGCGCGGAAACGGTCAAGTAGTTGAATGAGCTGATTGCGCTGGTCTTGCGTAAGGCCGGTGTCTACGCTGCGCAACAGAACGTCTTCGTCAGGTAGTGAGGGCGCGGTGCCAGCTGTGACAGCATCCACGGACATCGGTGTCGTATCAGAACGGGTATCGAAAGGAAAGATGTCATCATAAGTGTCAAGACTCCCAATGCATTCGCCATGCAATAAGGTAGCGGGACAAGGGAACGGATTGCACACGTACACGGCCCTGGAGCCATCGGCAAGTGTTATGACGGCAAACGGGACGACAAGGTTCCGGCGACGAGCGCATTCTTGTGACGGCATAAATAGGGCAGTTGAATCGGAAACGGGGTTGCACAAAAGAGATACCGCGGTGACCGAAAAAGCAGAAATGACGACGTCAGCGGCAACGATCACCTTTTTGGATGAGCGAGGGAGATCTATGAATGTCGTGCTGAATGGAAACAAAACGAGTTGAGCACGAGCACAGTCGACAACCGCATGATTAGCGGAAAGAAAGTTCCATCCCAGGATGATTTCATGAGACGCATGCGGAAGGACGACAAATTCTACGATGTAAAGCACTCCTTGAATCACAACACGAGCAGTGCATGTGGCAGAAGGTTGGACGTGTTGCGAACTCGCCGTGCGTAAAGAAATTTCAACCAGTGGAGTCGTCACTTTGTTCAGTTTGCGGCATAACACTTCACTGATTATACAAATAGCGGCACCTGTGTCGACAAGAGCAGTTGTGGTGAAACCGTCCACAAACACCGCAATCTCGTTAGGGGGCGATAGATGAGGCCTTGGAAATTTTGTCGGTGGCGCAGCTCTTGCCTCAGGAACTGCGACTGTTAGTTTTCCTCCTGGGCGTGGTTGGAACGGCGAAGCATGGGGGAAGGAGACCGAAGACGGGGTGAAGGAGATCGACGTCGGCTGAAGTCTGGTCGACGTGAGCGGAGGTCATGTGAATCAGGTGTCACATGCGATTCTGATGGCCGAGGTATGTTGCCGGAATGCTGCACATCATTAAAATAGAATACACGGCGACGACAGTAGCGCGCGACATGTCCTGCAATACCACAGTTGTAGCAGACGGGCCGGTTATCCGGAGTACGCCAAGAGTTGACAGGTGCTCGAGGTGGTGGAATGGGACGATTTACCGGATAAACTGAAACTGGTGACCTGTAGTAGTTGGTGGCTGGACTGTATGAAGGGAGCGGCGGTTGGGCAGAAGGTCGGCGGACGGCTTCTGCATAAGTCAGCGGTGCAGCCACTGATATTGGGGATGTGGGCGAAGGGAGAGCCTCGGCAACTTGCGTCTGAATAGCACGGCGAAGTGAGTGGTCCAGTGTTGTGGGGGTCTCGTTGATGGTGGCGACAAGAGAGAGCTGTCGAGCAACTTCCTCCCGGATATACTGTTGAATTTGAGGCATTAACACGCTGTAGTCGGGGCCACTGCTTTTGCACTCCAAGGCCGAAATATCAGCTGTCTGCGTATTAGCGCGACGTGTAGAAACTCGTTTCTTGCGCAGCTCATCGAAACTTTGACATAACTGAATCAAGGCCGTGACGGTCTGTGGGTCTTTGGCCACAAGCATATGAAAAGCGTCGTCATCAATGCCTTTCATTATGTTCTTTATTCTGTCAGCCTCCATCATCCTGGCATCAACTCGCCTACAGAGGCTGATCACATCCTCAATGTAGCTCGTGAAGTTCTCACCATTTCGCTGAAATCGTCCCCGCAGTCCCAGTTCAGCGCGAAGCTTTCGCATGGCTGGACGACCGAAAAACGAGGTGACGGCCTCTTTGAAAACCGACCAGGTGGGGATGTCGGCTTAGTGGTTGGTGAACCATAGGTTGGCCAAACCCGTCAAGTAAAAGATGACGTGAATCAGCTTCGCAGGGTCATCCCACTTGTTAATCGCGCTGGCATGCTCGTACTCTGCCAGCCAGTCCTCGACATCTTGATCTTCAGTGCCGTTGTATACTGGTGGGTCACGCAGACGAAGTACACCAGAACACATGACGGGTGGCAGCGTGGAAGAGCCTTGTGGGGGATCGACGCGCTCGGTCATCGTGGACTGAGATGGTAGCTTACGGCTGCGGAGCTCCAGGACGTTACCCAGCACGTTTCCACCAAATGCAACGAGCAAGGTTGCGCAAAAACACAGGTTATTATTCCAGAAACGTTAGCCGCAACAAGCTGGTACAGACAGGAACCCGGCAAGCACGAGCCACACACGGACGTCAACGTCTTCTTTCACGCTGGCACAGAGCTGGCACCACTATGCTGCGGTACAATATATATATATATATATATATATATATATATATATATATATATATATATATATATATATTGTCACGAGGTTGTGACACACGCAGCACTTGAGAGGAAGCACGCAGGAGTCAGGGCGGTGTCAGGCGAACTGTTCATTGGGCGAACTTGTGCCCAGCAAAACAAGGCCAAACACAACTCACAGCAACAGCGGCGTGAACAGTCGTCGGCCGACGGAAAAAGACTGACCAGTGGCGCACTGCGCCGGCTTTTATACACGCGTCGTAACGCGTTCCAGAGTGGCATACAAGATAAACGCGGCCTGCGTTGCGCTTAACAGAAAGTGATAGCGGCTTTCTTCGTAAACCAAAAGAACCGCACGTGTCAGTCTTTTATACACGCGTCATAACGCGTTCCAGAGTGGCATACAAGATAAACGCGGCCTGTGTTGCGCTTAACAGAAAGTGATAGCGGCTTTATTCGTAAACCAAAAGAACCGCACGTGTCACTACCCCCCTCTGAAAAAGCATCGTCCCGATGCTAAAGACAGAACATAAGAGAGAGTACATGCAATAAATTACATTACCAATGCGTCACAGCTAATCAGCGCGCGTAATAAGGTTTAAGTCGCACCACGTGTACGACTTCGGGTCGTGCACGGCGTCGTTGGGATGACGTTAAGCCATCGGGCACGACCTCATAGTCCAGTTCACCACGACGTCGGACTACCTTGTAGGGTCCAAAGTAGCGTCGCAGGAGCTTCTCAGACAGTCCCCGTCGTCGTATCGGCGTCCAGACCCAGACAAGGTCGCCGGGTTGGTACTCGGTGTGGTGTCGTCGAAGGTTGTAGTGGCGCCTGTCGACCGTCTGTTGGCTCTTGATACGCAGGCGGGCTAGCTGTCGAGCTTCTTCAGCGCGATCCAGGTAGCTGGCGACGTCGAGGTCTTCTTCGTCGGTGCCGACCGGTAGCATGGCGTCAAGCGTCGTTGTTGGGCTCCGTCCGTAGACGAGCTTGTATGGAGCAAACTGCGTCGTTTCCTGCACGGCCGTGTTGTACGCGAAGGTTACATACGGGAGTATGGCATCCCACGTCTTGTGTTCGACGTCCACGTACATGGCCAGCATGTCGGCGACGGTCTTATTTAGACGCTCGGTGAGGCCATTCGTCTGTGGGTGGTACGCGGTGGTTCGGCGGTGGCTTGTCTGACTGTACCTCAGGATCGCCTGCGTTAGGTCAGCCGTAAAGGCCGTACCTCTGTCGGTGATGAGAACCTCGGAGGCTCCGTGGCGGAGGACGATGTTCTCAATGAATAACTTGGCGACCTCGGCGGCAGTGCCCTTGGTCAAGGCCGTTGTATCGGCATAGCGGGTGAGGTAGTCAGTCGCTACGACAATCCATTTGTTGCCAGAAGTTGACGTCGGGAACGGCCCCAGTAAGTCCATGCCGATTTGTTGTAATGGCCGTCGAGGTGGTTCGATGGGTTGCAGAAGTCCGGCTGGCCTAGTTGTCGGCATCTTGCGTCGCTGACAGTCTCTGCATGTCTTTACGTAGTGGGCGACGTCGGCAGTGAGGCGAGGCCAATAGTACTTCTCTTGTATTCGTGACAGTGTGCGGGAAACACCAAGATGTCCGGCTGTCGGGTCGTCGTGTAATGCTTCCAGAACCTCTGGACGTAACGCTTAAGGCACCACGAGGAGGTGGTCGGCGCGGAGCGGCGAGAAGTTCTTCTTCAGGAGGACGTTGTTTCGCAGAAAAAACGAAGCCAGTCCTCGGCGGAATACATTCGGCACGTCGGCGGTCTTGCCTTGCAGGTAGTCCATGAGGATCTTGAGCTCTGGGTCAGCTCGTTGGCGTTCCGCGAAGTCGTCGGTACTTATGGGTCCCAGGAAAGAGTCGTCGTCCTGGTCATCCTGGGGTGGCGGATCGACAGGGGCGCGAGACAAGCAGTCGGCGTCGGAGTGCTTTCGTCCGCTCTTGTAGCCCACGGTGATGCCCACGGTGATGTCAAATTCTTGTAGTCTGAGACTCCACCGTGTGAGGCGCCCTGATGGATCCTTCGAGTTAGCTAGCCAACACAAGGCGTGGTGGTCACTCACGACTTTGAAAGGCCTGCCGTACAGGTAGGGGCGGAACTTTGATGTAGCCCAGATGATGGCAAGGCATTCCTTTTCTGTCGTGGAATAATTGGCTTCTGCGTCGAAAGTGACCGGCTAGCGTAACTGATGACCCTTTCAAGTCCGTCGGTCCTCTGCACGATCACGGCGCCAAGCCCTGTGCTGCTTGCGTCCGTGTGAATTTCGGTGTCAGCTTCTTCGTCGAAGTGCGCCAGTATTGGCGGCGTTTGCAGGCGTCACTTTAATTCTTGAAATGCCTCGACTTGCGGCGTTTCCCATTTGAAGTCGACGTCGGCCTTCATGAGGTACGTCAGTGGCTCGGCGATCCGCGAAAAGTTCTTCACGAAGCGCCTGTAATAAGCGCAGAGGCCAAGAAATCGGCGTACTGCTTTCTTGTCGGTGGGTGCAGGAAAGTCGGCGATCGCAGCTGTTTTCTGTGGATCAGGGAGCACTCCCGACTTGCTGATAACGTGGCCAAGGAACAATAGTTCCTCGTAGGCGAAGCGGCACTTTTCTGGCTTCAGGGTAAGTCCCGAGGCTTTGATTACCCGAAGAACAGCTTCAAGGCGCCGGAGGTGCTCGTCAAAGTTGGAAGAAAATACGACTACGTCGTCCAAGTAGACGAGGCAAGTCTGCCACTTCAAGCCTGCGAGTACTGTGTCCATAACCCGTTGGGACGTCGCAGGCGCCGAGCAAAGACCAAAGGGCATGACATTAAACTCGAATAGGCCGTCTGGTGTTATGAAGGCAGTCTTCTCTCGGTCTCTCTCGTCTACTTCGATTTGCCAGTAGCCGGTTTTGAGATCCATCGACGAAAAATACTTGGCGTTGTAGAGTCTGTCCAGAGCATCGTCTATCCGTGGGAGGGGATACACGTCTTTCTTCGTGATCTTGTTCAGGCGACGATAATCGACGCAAAAACGTAGGGTTCCGTCCTTCTTCTTCACCGACACTACGGGTGATGCCCACGGACTCGTAGACGGCTGAATGATGTCGTCACGCAGCATTTCGTCGACTTGTTGCTTGATGGCCTCGCGTTCCCGTGCAGAAACTCGGTAGGGGCTCTGACGGAGCGGACGGGCATAATCGTCGGTTATGATGCGATGTTTCGCGAGAGGGGTCTGACGAAGCCTCGATGACGACGAGAAGCAGTCCTTGTATTGGTGGAGTAAGGCTTTGAGCTCCTTTTGTTGCTGCCTGGAAAGGCTTTGATTGATGTCGAAGGCGGTGCGGACACTGCTGTCGACGTTGCGGCTCCCTGAGAATCGGTGAGGGCGAAGGCATTGCTCGCTTCCACAAATTCGCTTAGATGTGCTACCGTCGTGCCCCTATTCAAGTGCCTATATTCGTTGCTGAAGTTCGTCACCATTACCTTGGCTTCGCCGTTATGAAGCTTGGCTATGCCTCTTGCGACGCACATCTGACGGTCTAGGAGCAGGTGCTGGTCGCCTTCGATGACACCTTGTAAGTTGGTAGACGCTTTGGTGCCGACGGAAATGATGACGCTCGACAGTGGCGGGATGGTTACCTGCTCTTCTGTCACATTCAAGACATTGTGAGCGACGTTGCAGTCTGACGCCGATGCATTATCCGTGGACAGCGTGATTGACCTGGATCTTAGGTCGATGACTGCGCCTTGCTGGTCCAGGAAACCCATGCCTAAAATGACGTCTCGCGAGCATTGCTGCAGGACCACAAAATTCACAGAATACGTCTGGCTGTGAATCGTGACTCTTGCCGTGCAGGTTCCAGTCGGTGTTATAAGGTGGCCCCCTGCTGTTCGGATATCCGGTCCTTCCCATGCAGTCTTTACCTTCTTGAGCTTAGCGGCGAAGAGACCACTGATGATAGAGTAGTCGGCGCCGGTATCGATTAGGGCGGTGACGCTGTGGCCGTCGATTATCACGTCGAGGTCGGTGGTTCGTCGTCTGGCGTTCCGGTTAGGTCGGGGCATCGGATCACGGCTGCATCGGCTTGGTCCGGTGCTGCTATGTCGCGTCGGCGGCGAGGCTTTGTCGTAAAGACTCTGCTCAGGCGGCGTACTGCGACTACGTCGGGAAAGTTCGTGCGTCGTGGCCTTCGTCATCGGCAGCGGCGGCGGCGGAGGAGGAGGATCTTCGGCATTGCGTCGTGCAGCAACCGCACCTCCATCGGTTGCTGCCTTTAGTTTCCCGGGTAGGGGCTTGGGGATCGGCCTTGGTTAGGGCCGGTGTACTGGCGGCGATCCGGGGAGACGTAGCGGCCAGGCGAAGGTGAACGGGATGGTCGTCGTTGTTGCCACTGCGATCCGGCGATGTAGTCGGCGATGTCGCGAGGTCGCTCACCTGAGCGCGGACGCGGCGCGTTCACGTCGAAGCCACGCAGTCCCATCTCACGGTACTGGCAGTAGCGGTAGGTGTGCCCGGCTTCGCCGCAGTGGTAGCATAGTGGGCGGTGGTTCGGGGTGCGCTAAACGTCAGTTTTCCTCGGCGAGCGCTGGATTACTGGCGAGCGGGAAAGCGTCGGGGGTGGCGGCGGTGGCTGGCGACGAAACTGCGGAGACGTTGAGTGCTGGTGTTGGCGAGGAGCGGCGACAGGTCGTCGTGCAGTAGCGGCGTAGGTCATCGCCTCCGGTTGGGGCTGTGGCTGTTCAGGAACGCTCAGTGAGCGCTGTAGTTCCTCGCGGACTACGTCTTCGAGAGAGGCGACTTGGGGCTGAGACGAAGGCAACATGCGGCGCAGTTCTTCGCGAAAAATAGCGCGTATGGTCTCGCGTAGGTCGTCGGGGCAGAGTCCTCGGACTTCTGCGACGTCTGGCGACATGCGCCGATCGTATTGGCGGGTCCGCATTTCAAGAGTCTTCTCGATGGTGGTAGCCTCGGAGAGGAACTCTTGTACCGTCTTTGGCGGGTTTCTGATCAGTCCGGCGAAGAGCTCCTGCTTCACTCCTCGCATAAGCAGGCGAACCTTCTTGTCCTCAGACATTTCGGCGTCGGCGTGGCGGAAAAGTCGCGTCATCTCCTCCGTGAAGATCGTTACGTTTTCGTTGGGGAGCTGCACCCGAGTTTCAAGCAGTGATGCGGCTCTTTCCTTTCGCACGACGCTTGCAAAGGTGCGCAGGAAAGCAATGCGGAAGTCGTCCCAGGTTCGAAGCGTTGACTCGCGGTTCTCGAACCAAGTCCTTGCGGCGTCTTCCAGGTAAAACTACACATGACGCAGCTTGTCGTCTGGGTCCCACTTATTGAGGGCTGCGACGCGGTCGTAAATGTCAAGCCAGCTTTCCGGGTCTTCGTAGGTCGATCCGCGGAAGGTAGGCGGCTCTTTGCGCTGGTTGACGACCACGGTTGCCGAAGACCTTGCTTCCGTCATCGTGGATGCCGGCTTCGTAGCAGCCTTTGTTTTCTTGTCCTTGTCGGGGAGCGGCAGGTATTCGGGCGGTAGTCCTTGTTGTCTTCGGCTCACTCGAACGACCGGGTCGGCGTCGTCCTCTTGGCGGCTTGGGCTTGGCTCACGGCTGGACGGGGGCGTACGGTACATGGACCGAGAAGCACCTCCACCAGATGTCACGAGGTTGTGACACACGCAGCACTTGAGAGGAAGCACGCAGGAGTCAGGGCGGTGTCAGGCGAACTGTTTATTGGGCGAACTTGTGCCCAGCAAAACAAGGCCAAACACAACTCACAGCAACAGCGGCGTGAACAGTCGTCGGCCGACGGAAAAAGACTGACCAGTGGCGCACTGCGCCGGCTTTTATACACGCGTCGTAACGCGTTCCAGAGTGGCATATAAGATAAACGCGGCCTGCGTTGCGCTTAACAGAAAGTGGTAGCGGCTTTCTTCGTAAACCAAAAGAACCGCACGTGTCAGTCTTTTATACACGCGTCATAACGCGTTCCAGAGTGGCATACAAGATAAACGCGGCCTGCGTTGCGCTTAACAGAAAGTGATAGCGGCTTTCTTCGTAAACCAAAAGAACCGCACGTGTCAATATATATACACCACTTCGCTATTAAATCATTGTTGAACTTGAAATTCAGCGCTGTTTCCTGTCTTTGTTTATTGCTTTACGCTGTAACTACTTCTAGGTTGCGCAGTTAGTATAATGACCAACTTGCCCAAGTTTCCACGCTTCAGACAATCAAGAAACTTGATTCACACTTAGCTCTCACGTGAACAGCGATACCGAACAATTGGTGGTAATCTGTAAATACGTATTCGGTCGCAAGTGATTGCGACCGAATACGTATTGGTTGGGAATACCACCATTCCGATAATTATTATGCATGTTTTATTCAATTTTTTTCATCTAATACCTTTTTTCATCCACAATAGCCTGTTTGTTTGGCGTTCCATCTATACCCAGCCATTCCACCCATGCCTGAAAAACTGCGCTGCTCTGAATTTTTCTGCGTCGATATAGCTTTCACCTTGCTTTTACTTCTTTGCTTTTCTGACTTATTCACGAAACTTTCTTATGTGCCCATAAATTTAAGAAAATAGACTTCTGTCTGGAGTTCAATTTGTTTTCTTTTTTTTCATTGTTACGTCTAGCAGTCCGTATCTGAATCGCAATCATTGCCACGTGGACGTGGAAGTTTGTGTCTTCAAATATCCAGGCTTCAGCATTCTAAAACCAAGATATAATTATGAGAGATACTGTGGTGGAGGGCTGCGGAATATCAGCCCCGCCGCGGTAGTCTAGGAGCTAAGGTACTCGGCTGCTGACTTGCAGGTCGCAGGATCTAATCCCGGCTGCGGCGGCTGCATTTCCGATGGAGGCGGAAGTGTTGTAGGCCCGAGCGCTCAGATTTGGGTGCACGTTAAAGAACCCCAGGTGGTCGACATTTCCGGAGCCCTCCACTACAGCGTCTCTCATAATCATATGGTGGTTTTGGGGCGTTAAACCTCACATATCAATCTATCAAATCAGTTCCGGAACCATCTGGTGTTATATAACGTGCACTGACATGGCCCAGTATACACGGAAGTCTACAATTTCGCCTCCACCGAAATGTCACTGCCGTGGCCGGGATCGAACCCGCAGCCTACGGGTCGGCAGCCCAGCACCCTAACTACTACACCGCCAAGGCGGACGATGCTGAAATCTTTCCATATTAATTTGTAAAATACGCCCTATTGAAACGATTCATATGCGATGTCCAATAATTCCGTATGTTTCCGTAAGAATGTCAGGGAAATATATGAAAATTATATAGAAACATATGTATTTATAAGGAAACATACGGAATTATTGGGCATCGCATACGGATCGTTTCAATAGGGAGGACTGACTACTGCCCGGAAAATGAAATGAGATGACTGCACGGGTGGAAAGATTATCCCTCATAGTGACTCAAACCAAGCCTCTTTTTCTCGTGAGAAGTGGAGTCTTTTGTTTCTTCGTTGAAAATTGCGAAAATAGCCTGTGGCGCCACGTGGTGGTAAAAACTTCAACTATCCGAGCTGCCCTGTCACGTGACCATAAACTATGCGGTCAACAGTTTTTGTGCTGGTATTGAAATATTGTTTGCTTCTTTATAGTAAAATATATTATTCCACAACAATGTACATATAGACCTGCCTTAGACGTGGTTTTCCCTTTTGCAATTTGTCGCAGAAATGACGTGTACTGCTAGTCGGCACGGCCGCGCATATGCGCAGCAGTGACGTTTTCAGTGACTTGGCTTGGCTCGTGTGGGGAGAAAGTTAAAGTAGTATTTGCTGAAGTGGAAGAGGCGGCCCTCAAGTGAAGCCGCGCGCGGCCATCTTGCCACAGGCAGAAAGCACGCCTTCCGCAACTCGAGCGGCTGCGGCCGCACAGATGTTCCAGATGTTCGGTGTTGTACAGCATCCGGACGTTGCAATAGATACATCGGGTCTTTCTTAACGCTACATAGGTCAAGCGCAAAAGTTTTCTGGGCTAATGCATCAGTTATGTCATATTTCGAGCTTCATGAAAAATGTATGCCGGAACACATGCATGTTGATAAATCTCAAGCTGTATTATTCACATACCTCACGGTCATTAATTTTGCCCTAACGTGTTTTTAAGAACCAAAATGTTCGAAGCATTTCGGGGTGTGCTGTTGAACACTTCTGTGATTAGATGACGGGATGACTGGTAGCGAAAATACAGCGATGGCTTTGGCACTTGTCGAATTGTTACAGCCGCACTGGGCTGTGACCCGCGCAAGTGGACCGACTGGGCTAGATGCGTTTCTAAAACACCTGCAAAGTCCACTGTACACATCCTTGTGCTTGTTGATACCACTAGTGTAGTACGCCAGTTGGAAAATAACACACCGTTAACTATGCGTTGAAATTATTTAGGCGTCGCCGTCATTTTGGTTTTGATTGCTGGCAGCGGCGCAGCCAAAATAGCTCACAGTGCACGACACGCACGAAGTGAGTGCACTGGGCTCGAGCTATTAAGGGTCTTCACATTGACTAGCCCGGTCATTAAACTTGCGCAGACAATTTTTTTCGGGGGGGGGGGCATTTTATTGTTTTCGGGAGGGGCACCCCCTTGAAATCACCATTTTTCCGTCTGTGCCATGGCGAAAAAAATGTTGGGAGGACGAAGGGAGGGGGGACGCGGGCCCAGTGTGCCAATCCCTGGCTACACCCCTGATTCTTAGTTGTGTTAATTAGAAGCTTAACTAGCTACCACGAGGGTGGTTGACACTGTTTGGGCAACACATAAAGACCTGTCTTTTTTCTAAAATTATGCATTTTATTTTGCCATTTGAAGTCCACTGAGCAAAAACCTGAGCAGACTATGTCTACTTAGGGCAGGTAATAACCGTGGAGCTGAACCACGAGATTGAAGTAACTAGAAGAATAAGAATGGGGTGGAGCACATTTGGCAAGCACTCTCAAATTATGACAGGTAGACTACCACTATCCCTCAAGAGAAAGGTATATAACAGCTGTATCTCACCGGTACTTAGCTACGGAGCAGAAACCTGGAGACATACAAAGAGGGTTCAGCTTAAATTGAGGACGACGCAGCGAGCAATGGAAAGAAAAATGCTAGGTGTAACCTTAAGAGACAAGAAGAGAGCAGAGTGGATTAGGGAACAAACGGGGGTTAAGGATATCATAGCTGAAATCAAGAAGAAGAAATGGACATGGGCCGGGCATGTAGCGCATAGACAGGATAACCGCTGGTCGTTAAGGGTAACTAACTGCATTCCCAGAGAAGGAAAGCGGGGTAGGGGGAGACAGAAGGTTAGGTGGGCAAATGAGATTAAGAAGTTTGCGGGTGTAAATTGGCAGCAGCAAGCACAGGACCGCGTTAACTGGCGGAACATGGGAGAGGCCTTTGTCCTACAGTGGACGTAGTCAGGCTGATGATGATGAGCAAAAAACAGTGTCTGAACTGTGCAATATTTGTGGTGCAGCTAACTTCAAAGAAAGCGATAATAGCCGAGGGGTACTTGTGCCGTTATTTGTATTCAACTTGTACATGTGGGAGTTGCATCGACTACACAGCAGCTCTTACAAAAAGAAAATGGTTCGTGTTTCCTAAGCGGAGCCAAAACAGTTCCAGGAGAACATTCTATCACAAAGAAACCGTAGTGAACTAAAAGAGCGAGGCTTTATCCTCAAGCTAAAATAAAAGGGATGAAGAATTAAAAGCCCATTTCTTCATGAGAGAACAGGGGGGGGCTTACAGTAGCTTTCCTTCATACATACATCTTTTGTTTTTTGATGAGCATGTCCTATTGTATATCTGAAGCTTGGGACCACAAAGAAAGTGGTCGAAATCTAGTTATGCATAAGATTCTGTCACATGAAGAAAATAAACAAGAAAATGAATGCCGAGAAAGTGAGCTTAGCTCTCACGAGTTTGCTTCTTTTTAAAAACCAGCGTTACATACCTTTTGTCGGTGTGCATGCTTGCACTTAAAACGCTTAAAGAAACAAAATGAGCTCGAGTGTGTTTTTTTTGCCATTTGACTTCTTATTCTTGACAATTTACCACGTAATACCCTCCATAACCATTCAAAACCACGGCGGAAAGAAGCGTCGAGCGAGCTTTGGCTACCGTATCTTGCCTATGGCAAGATGGCCGCCATGGCTTCACTGCACCCCATTGATATGCATAAGCGACCTCCACTCCAGCAAGATTTATTTAAAACTCCTTCGGCCAATCCATTCATGACACAGGTGCAATGGCGGGCGCAGATGCACGCAAAGAGGTACAAATACAGAGAAGCTGTATAAAGGCACATGGTCTCATTGTAATGGCTTGTTATTTTCGAAAGTAGTTGTAAAGATAAGAATAAATGTGGTTAAGCATAGATACAGAAACTTTTGCGAAAGCAGAACAACGAGAGCATGCGCAGACCGCTACAGAAGGACCACCGGCGTCGCTATCGATTCTCAGCGTTGCAAGACAAAAGGGCACGTTCGTGTGTTAAAAGCCTTTCAGATCAGAAAAACACTGCTTATAAAATATAAGTGACTTTGGGATCAACTATGGCAGCTACGAACACCACGAAGGGTAATGTAAACTTTCTGTCGCGCCGGAAAAAGTGGGCCGAAACAGTATACAGTTATTTTGTCGGTCCCTTTAACAAGTTTTCAATCTGGCTCTTAACAAGTTTACAAACAGTCAATTCATCTTCGTTCCTTCAAAAGTTGGTTATTTAAAGAGATCTGATTAAACAATATTTGAGGACACAAAACATAGTCTTACTAACTCCACGCGACAATAAGCAACATGCGTTTAGTCACGTCGTAATTACGTGTTCCGTCATATTTTTAAATTCTGGCTAAAGTTGCGTGGGACACCCTTTATATACGACAATAGTAAATGTGCGGACGCGGACAACCCCCTAGCCTGTAGGCAGAACTTTTTTTCGGGAGGGGGGGGACATAGAAAAACAGGCACTTTTTGAAGGCCTTGAGTAATTGAAAAAGACTTATATTTTCATTTTTTCGTTAAAACACGCTCCCTATTTCAAGGGAAAGGTGGCCGTCCCTCTCCCCCCTGACTAAGGGCCTGACTGGCCACAACAGGTCACTTGATCTTAGTGTAAATGTAAAGATCGCGGATTATAGTCACCGAATAAACCATTATTTTCCGGATCTCAATAGGATTGGTGTCATCGAATAATGCTTTAAAGTCACAAAAGATAGAGCTCCTACGTTGAGCTTCCTGGTGGACAGGCGTTGTTGCGCCACATAAGAGTCAATCAGATTGCTGAGCATAGTCTATTGATTAGGCGCACCATATGTGGAGCATAAAATATCACAATATTCTTAAGTCTGTATATTATTAGGCATACCCGCTTTATCCTCTGCTAATTACCATCTTATGCCGAGTTTAAAAGGAACGATTAGAAGCAGCGCAGCCTTCACAAAAACCCATTCATGTTATTCTTCTGCGCATGCTTGCGGCGTACCGCAGCACTCTATCAGCAGCTGCCACAACGCAGGCTTGAATTCAAAGGGTTACACCTTTTAGCCGACGTGTAATCGCTATCGCGCTCTGATGACTATTTGGTACATGTGTTGACTTTATCGACGCTACAAATCCCAAACTTCCGATAACAAGTGTTTCAGGATGTTCTACACGTTACCATTTCAATATTACACGTGCTTGTTCGTGAGCTTTCGGCTGCACTACAAAAAACAGGTGTATACCATCAAAAGCGTTCTTCAGTCTCTTTAAGCGGCTGCCAACCAGGAAAGTACACGCTGACTGAAACGTCACATCTCATCAGTTGCCTTACGTACGTGGCACATGCATCACAATCCCTACATTCATACAGCACTTGTAATTTGCGTAACATTTTACGTGGGTACGGTATTGCACTTTTGTTATTTCATAGAGTTATGTGCATATAAATGTTTTTTTTTTTTCAATTTGAAGTACGTATTGTTTCAATTGCAGACAACGCTTCTCCCCCTGGTAAGCTGCTTTCTCGGCATGCTGACAATGCTTGTGAAAAAGCAAATTTTTCATCCGGTGTACTGAACTGTCTAATACCAAATTGATGTTTTCACGTGGTCGTATCTTCAACAATTGCAGCAGTCGGCGTGTTCAAAACAGAACATTTTATTTGGATGAACTTGTGCCCAGGAAAAAAAACACTACAAGCAATGGACGCTGTACTCAGCGGCCAACAGAGCGTCGCCCGTCGATCTGAGGTATATGGTTAGGCGCGTCGACATTTCCACATGCGTCATCGAACGTTCGAGCCTTATAGCTATTGGCTGCGCTAGTTTCAAAATAAACTCAAATGTTCGCATTCGCGTGCTCAAGCCGATCAAAAGATACTAAAAATAGGGAAATCGTTAACCTTCATCTTTAAGAGGTGAAACACGATATCCTGTCCTTAACGTACTTCAACCACTCAGTGCATACTTTTTTTATTCTATGGTGTTACTTGACAAGTATAAATTGTGTATTAATACAACGTAATCAATAAGTTGACAGAGGCTTGTGTTACTGAAGCTGATTTGATTATTGATATGTGTGGTTTAACTTCACAAATCCACCGTATGATTATGAGAGATGCCGTAGTGGCGGGCCCAGGAAATTTCGACCACCGGGGTTTCTTTACCATGCTCCTAAATCTGGGCACACGGGCCTGCAGCATTTTTGCCTCGATCGAAAATGCAGCTGCCACAGCTGGGATTTGATCCAGCGCCTAGTTGTCAGCAGCCGAGTATCTTAGCCACTAGACCAATGCGGTGGGGTGTCAGGGAAGCTTTCGCATATGGCTGCATTTTGTTTAATGGATCACATGCTTTAAACCACGAGCAATTAAACACATGAAATGTTTTAGAACTTGCTATGCACCAACTAGGTGGTCTTAAGAAAATACATGCAGTAACGGGCATGCTTTTGAAATGGGTGGCCAGCTTTAAACCAGGAAGTCATGATATAATCTCATGTTTTGAAGCCTGATGGCAATGTACACTTTTATACCACCCAATATTACCGTGATATAGTTGTATTGTGAAGCCTGTATAGCGGACGCGTGTGTTTATAGATAATAAAAGGTGTTTACACTGCATTTCTAAGCATATGAAGGTATTTTAAACGTACTTCAAAGAAGGCGCGTGGCTGTGTGGTAGAACGTCTGCTTTCCATGCAAACTGCCTGGGTTCGATCCTTATTCGGAGCTGGTGACTTTTTATTTTTTTATTTACTTTTTATTTTTTTTTAATTTTCGGTCATGAACAAGATTATTTCTTTCGCAGAACCAACAACGCCGACGCCGTAATTTTTTCGAAATGAACTCGCTATCACGTTCTCAGACATGCGGGCCCGGTTTGCGAAAGGCAGTGGTCATACGTGGGGGTGTACTGGTTTCAGAAATGCAATAAGGAGCGTGCGTAGCAATGTTGTTCTTTCTGAACAGCACTGGTTTCATTTTTATGCGGCTTGACAGGAAACAAACAAACTAACAGCCAAGTTCAGGAGCATAGCACTTTTTGTAGTCACTCGCTAGAGGCGAAGCTGGACCGCTAGCGGCAATGGGTTCATCCTTACGAGGTCCCTTGCACAAATGTTCTCCTTCGCAGGGGGGACACCATCGCGGACGTGCTGCTGTCGCTCAAGCACGCCGTCGTACACCCGAGCTCGCCGGCGGCGGGTGCCGGGCCCTACGGGGCCGGGCCGGCCGAAGCCCCGCCGCCGCCGCCACCACCACACATGTTCCCCACCTCGATGAGCGTCAACCTGTCCATGAACATGACCATGGGAGTGGCCGGATGGGAGCCCAGCTACGCCGCGCAGTGGGGGCCTCCGCCCTACCACCACCATCCGCAGGAAGATCTCTACGCGAGTGCTGGCTACGCGACGGACGTGGTCGCCCTGCCGCCTCCGCCCGCGCAGCACCAGGTCGTCGGAGGCCAGGTCGGTGCCGTGAGCCAGGGCGGCGTCGTCACAGGCGTACAGGGCGCGGTTCGCGGCTCCGACGGTCGTGTCAACCTGTGCGGTATCTGCGGCAAGGCATACGCGCGGCCTAGCACTCTCAAGACGCACCTGCGAACGCACTCTGGCGAGCGGCCGTACCGCTGCCTGCAGTGCAGCAAGTGCTTCTCGCAGGCGGCCAACCTGACTGCGCACCTGCGCACGCACTCCGGAGAGAAGCCGTTCCGCTGTCCGGTGTGCGAGCGCCGGTTCTCGCAGAGCTCGTCGGTGACGACGCACATGCGCACGCACTCGGGCGAGCGGCCCTACCGCTGCTGCCTCTGCAAGAAAGCCTTCTCGGACAGCTCCACGCTGACCAAGCATCTGCGCACGCACTCGGGCGAGAAGCCCTACCAGTGCCGGCTCTGTCTGCTCCACTTCTCACAGTCGGGCAACCTGAACCGGCACATGCGCGTGCACGCCAACGCCTCCTGAGCCCCCCTTTAATTTAAGCGCCCCTTTTTTTACGCTGCTCTCGCTTCTGGCAGACGGACCGAGCTGGCCCGAGAAGAGCTACTGCAGTATGAGAGGTACAAAATAAAAGTATATTGCTGCACACGGCCTTGCTTCATTTGCGGATGCACGTCTCGACTCCCATTGTCGTCTGAAGGTCCGACAATGGTAGCAAGGTATTAAAACTTTACCCGAATTGACTCATAGCTTTATAGGTTGATTGATATGTGGGGTTTAACGTCCCAAGTACAAAGGCTATGCACTAAGCCTTGCTCCGCAATGTGGCAACACCACCTTCGCGCAGAAGGCAGCTGGAGATGTTCCGGAAGCCTTCAGGCATTCAAGCCGCCGTAGGCAAGTGGATATGAATTGAACACTTATATAGCCTGGTGATAGCCCGCATGATATATTTATACATCCCTCATTGGAGTAACCAAATCCATATGAGCAATGGAGAAGACTATATCTTAGACAAAAACTACTAAACTAGCTAACTTGAAGCAAATCGCACTCGAACAAAAGTTGATTGCTACGACTAAAATAAGCATCGGTAAATGATGGAATAAATTGTTGAGCTTGTTTCTTAAATCGATTCAGCTTATGGGTTTTGTGGAAAGTGTAGTGCTCAGGAACGCTATGGACAAGAAACGGACACACTCAGCTTCCATTGGGTCAAAGAAGATTTAACATGTAGTGCAACCCAAGCAACATTACATTCACTCTACCGTATCCAGTTATCTTGTCGGGATTAAGTGATATGTGTGAACAGTAGGTGATCGAGGTTACCTTTAAGTAAGCTTCGTCACTTGAGGGATTGTGATAATACTACAAGAGATAATAAGGCATTGTGATTGTGCTACCTGCTCTTGCGGCACTTATATTGAGTAATTATTTGAATTGGTTACCCATGTGCTTGTCCAGCTACGACGCATGTCTCAAACAGGTTTACGATTACACGACATTGAAATGCGTTTCAACTATCACAAAGGCTGATATATTGCAGGCGTACCTCGACAAAAGACGTGCGTGCAGCAGAGTTCGGCAATGAAGGCTTCGCTGAAGTCCCCAAATTGGTTTTTCGAGTAATGTCGTTGCACATGTAGCGTAATTAAAAGGGAACTAAAATGCAAAATGATTTTTCTCGTATTAGGAAAGTTTTCACAATCCCGAAAACAAGCGAGAAAACGCACGAAAAATAAGTACGGGTGGTGACGCCACCTTGCGATTCCCGCACCAAACACCGCATAACATAAGCGATTTTGAAGGCGTCTACTAGATTCTACGTAGCTTTTAATAGATAAAAATTAAGTACATTGTCATTTGTAGGTGTCATAGACCTTGCAAATGAAGTTTCAGAAATTTTCTTCAAGCCAATGTCACAAAAATATCACAAATACATTTTGAGATTTCTCACGTCACGCGGGAAGATTCTGGCGCGAAATTTGACAATGAAAGTTCATCTTCCATTTTTTCGCGCTAGTACATAATGAACTCATGGCAGTGAAGTATTTGATATTAGAGTTCTCAGAGTGCAGTTTGTCAATCTAAACAAATTTATTTACTCTTTAAGGTTCATTTATTGATTGATAAAGAAGATCGTACGCCTTATTTGTACTTGAAACGCCGTCATAAGCCTAGAGGAGAAGAAAAATGAATATTGCAGCTCTGTGCCGATGTATAAATCAGAACGCTGCAGTTTCATGTAGTGAACACTCTGCTTGCGATAAGTTTGACCTAAGTTATTCGTGCGATACTCGGTTGATAAAAGAAATATCAGGCACTAATGCGGTGACCATAAAGGGAGCTTATGCTCACCGCATTGGTTCATCGCGTAGCTGAGGTTTGTCACACTTTTACAAACGCGAATCGCCAACACATCAAGCGCAACAGTCATTGCCCTGATACGATTGATGCTTTGTTGTGGTCTTTTTCGTGTGTACTTTGAGGAACTGGCGTAGCTGTGTGGTTGAATAATTCACAGTGTTGGTACCCTGAATTTGGGACTACTCACAGCTGCCAAAAACTGCGGGGACGAGGGGCTCCCCCGACCCCCTTGCGACCACCAGTTAAAACTTTGATCTGGCGGGTCCCGTCATCGGTGTCTAGCCCCACCGTCAGAACCATAGCTTTTTTTTTCAAAGATGAAAGCGCATTCATTAAAGAGAACAGAGGTTTACTCACATTGTTACACGAGAGATAGAGATCATATTCTGTACAAAAGTCAACGTCCTGTATATCCCCGCATCTGCTAACGTAGAGACAATTTGGAAAGAATGACAGCAGCTCCCACCAATTTGGTGTCTCACCGTCGCAGTGTTCCACCCACCAGAAAAGGAGAGCTGTACCATTCAAGAGAAATAGAAAACCATTCATTAAGTATATATAAGCAAAGTATATTGGAGGAAACCCTCGTCCGAGTTTGCTATTGTCCCACAGCTCTTTGGTGCGGAAGGGGCGCAGGATAGCGGGAAGTGGAGCAAATAATTTTGTGGCGCACTCCACCATAGCATGAAATACTGTTGGGGAGCTGCCACAGCCCGAGCAAAAGTCTGCGTAGTGAGCAGCTTAGAATTTATGCATGGAGATGAGGCTGGGGAACATATACGTTTGGGTTTGGTGGAGTGCCACCCCTTCATCTCGCGAAAACGACGGTGAGGGTGGGTGCATGGTGTGTCTAGCTCTGGTGTAATGAGCCAATATGTCTCCATATGTGAGTGGAGGGCCTACTTGATCTGGACTCTCGGCGTCGCCATGCCGGGATGCTCGGTGGATAAGTTCTCGAGCGACCGCGTGTGTGCTATCATTACCCGGCAGGGAGGCGTCACCAGAAGTCCAGAGCAAGTAGATACGTTGTGGGCTGGTTGTGTCGAAGTTTGTTGCCTTCAGTATGATGTAATGGGCCACCTTGGAAAAGCCGGGTCCCATTGTGAATCGGATAGTATGTAAACCTCCCCAGGAATGTCAAGAGCGTGTCGGACAGCAAGCGCAGCACCAAGGATTTCACCATCTGCAGGATTAGAACTCTGCAAAAGGCAGTCGTGAGTAATGTTGCGTTGCCATCCAACAATACCGCGCTATACCCGTTGCGGCATTGTACAGAATCGGTATATAATGTGTTGGCTTCAGCGATGTCACTGAGGATGCGCATCAGATACCCAACGCGGGTGCTCCGGCGTCATGCTCAGGACTAATGTTCCGGGGGAGCAGATGCACCTGCAAAGTTCGACGTACCCAAGGTGCGACAGCGATGGCCGTGTCTTCCACGTGATTTCCCATTCATGAAAGCACGGGTCGCCCAGGGGGTGTGAGCAAAAGGCGTTGCCTTTAGCTGGTCCACTGTGCTTCCAATAGTTCACAAAGTGTGTTATAAGTCCAACATTCGATGGGGTGCATGGTCGACATCGATATCCAAAGGGGCGACAACTGGTCCACACAATGCACACGGACGAGTCCCACACTTTAGCGATACCATCGCGAGAACTCCCATCGAAGGTAGGATCAGGGTAATTTACTTCGGATGAGATGACGGCCGCTATTTCGATAAACTCTAAACGATTCAATGCGTTCTGGTAAGACATGTCTTGGTTCGATGGGAACGTCTCCAGCGGAGCCCTCTCACGATAATGCTGACTTGTTCATCCAATACTATGCATCCGAGGTGCATAAGCACCTTGCAAAAAAATGCACAGTGCAGCGCCCCTGTTCAAGTGCTGATTTCCGAGGAAACATTTTGACCGACAGGTCCCTGCACGTTGGCGTCTTTCAAAATAAATTCGAGGCCCCTAACTAACTGCCATCTAGCATGTGTGGGGTTGATGCGAACTTGAGCCTCACTCGCTGTATTCCGTGCCGACCAGTTGTGCCCTCGCGATCTCCGTCAAGAGTGCAGCTCTGTCCGACTGGGTTGGTCCTACGCCACCTCCTGACGTACCGGTCCCCGACGACGATGACAGCGTAGCTCTGTCCGACTGGATTAGCCCTACGCCATCTCCTGTCGCCCACAAGAGCTCTCGCCAGGGGTTCCCCGTCCTCGGACTCCTGCAACCGTGTCCATCTTTCCTGTCTTCTACTTACTTCCGTCGCTCCCTGTTCCTGCACCCCGCTCTCTTCTTCCTCTCTCTCTCTCTATTCCTCTACCTTTTAATCCTATCCTTTTATTCCCTTCTCTACCTTCATTCCTCGTGAGCTACTGTTGAGGTGTCCTCCCCCTAAGAGACAGTTACGGGGCTCAGTTTTCTCTTCTTTTCATTTATAATCACTTCCCCTCTCCCTCAACTTGTGCCGCAATTTTAAAGAAGCCCCGTGACACTTTCCGAATAGCCATAGAATGGATTCACTCAATGAGCCTATTGCCTTGCGAGTTCATCACCGCAAAAATTTTCAGATTCTGTCCAGTACGAGCTGAGTTAATAGATTACACGAATATCATGATTATCACGTTTGGACGTGTCATTTACCTTCTTTGTCTGTTCACGTCACCTGATACCAAACTCGGTGCATGTCGAGCTATCGAAACAGCCATGAGCATGCTATGATCGTAGCATTTATTCATGTTTCAAATTACACGCATATCAAGATTATCATGTTTGGCTGTGTCATTTACCTTCATCGTCCATTCACGTCACCTAATACCGAACTTCTTATATGTGTAGCTAGCAAAATGGCCGCGAGCACCCCATAAGCGTAGCATCATGTTTTAAATGACACACATATCATGATTACCATGTTTGCACCAGTCATATATATTCTTCATCCGTCGACAGCACGTAACATTAAATTTGGTATATGTGAAGCATGCGAAACGGCCGCGAGCGTATCATGAGTGTGGCATGTAGTCATGTTCCTACATAACACGCATCTCATTATTATCATGTTTGCATCAGTCATGTAGCTTCGTCATTCATTCACGTCCCGTAATATCAAATTGGTATACGTGAAGCAAGTGAACGACCGCGAGTGCACCATTAGCGTGGCGTATACTTATGAATAGTCATAACATGAAAATCATGACATGCATATCATAATTTCCGCATTAAGGTCTGTCACTTATGGTCGCTATGCAGTCATGTCATACCTTACCAGTTTGCAAAATGTCACGTGATCGAAACCACCACAAGAGCAGCAAGAACATCAAATTGAATCATGACATTCATGATATACAAGTCATGCTTTTCATGTTATGACTAGTTAGTTATGCTCGCCATAGAGTCATGATATGCCATACCGTTTTTGGTATCGATACCAGTATACAGATGGCTAGGAGTGCTAAATGTAGTAGGCGGTTAGATAGATAGATAGATAGATAGATAGATAGATAGATAGATAGATAGATAGATAGATAGATAGATAGATAGATAGATAGATAGATAGATAGATAGATAGATAGATAGATAGATGGATGGATGGATGGATGGATGGATGGATGGATGGATGGATGGATGGATGGATGGATGGATGGATGGATGGATGGATAGATAGATAGATAGATAGATAGATAGATAGATAGATAGATAGATAGATAGATAGATAGATAGATAGATAGATAGATACGCTCAAGGCCAGCGAATTTTGCTAAGAAATGCTTCGCATTTGATAGCACCTTGAATAGGTATCCCCACTGCACTCACTTATCATATTTGAATTTTTCCCAGGCATAGTACAGTACACCATCTCATCGTTAGATAGAGCTACATAGATCTGATGGTAGTCGCACCCTGAAGAAAACAAGTCACCAAACTTTTTTTTACCACATGATTAAAGCACGGTTTATACCATCTTGAACCAAAGACAATACAGTACCTAATTCAAAGAATGCTTTTAGATATCTCCAAGCACGTCGCCACAGTAGTGATTCAAAGGCAGAAAAACGGCCAACTAGGGTTCCCATGGGCGCTGTGCTTTATATATAATGATTCATCTAACTTACATTATGTTGACCAGTGGAAGGAAACTCTGTTTAATGACAGATTTCTACATAGGCTACCTGTAAACGAGAATTCCTTTAGAAAACCGGTAAGGAAGAGGATTCATTAATGTTTTGTTCTCGAATGCCATAGAGAGACGGGAAAAGCCGGGCAAGCTTCCGAGAGGTGGCGTGACTTGAGCATGAGCCGGAATCCTGGGGACGCGGGGCACCCAGCCGACGTCAGCCTTGAATGTTGCTCAGCAAAGCTTTCGGTAATCTTGTGCACACATGATTTTCGCAAGGCATTCACAAAGCAAGATTTTACGATACCTCGCTTAACTAATTTGGTATGCTCGGAGTGAAATGTCAAAACAGGCTTATTTCCACGCGGTTGATACATCCAGCACGTGCGGCCCCGCCGCGGTGGTCTAGTGGCTAAGGTACTCGGCTGCTGACCCGCAGGTCGTGGGTTCAATTCCCGGCTGCGGCGGCTGCATTTCCGATGGAGGCGGAAATGTTGTAGGCCCGTGTGCTCAGATTTGGGTGCACGTTAAAGAACCCCAGGTGGTCTAAATTTCCGGAGCCCTCCACTACGGCGTCTCTCATAATCGTATGGTGGTTTTGGGACGTTAAACCCCACAAATCATCATCCAGCACGTGCGGCCATTATTTCGGAATAGTCCTACGTCAAGGAACCTTATTTCACAATTCTCACAAAGTTCATGGGTAAGCTAAAAATGTTTGAAACCACTTCGCAGCAGGACTTAAACGGCAAGCGAATCATTCCTATACGATGCAACATCGGTGTCCATAAAAATTTTAAAAATCATCCACGTATCTGAAACCGTGCGTCATATTAGTGTTAGTGAAAACTTTCGAAATCAATCTGTATTATTTTCCTAAAGACAGGTCACTGACGATAGGAACAATACAGATACCGGCTTTTTGAAGGTGAGGTTTTTTATCCCATAGGATGTACGTCGACGGAAGGTAAAACCTAAGAAGCTGTAAAAACCCACTGACGCTGACGCCATGGAGACTGAGTCTCAAATTCAGAGGCACCAAAGCCATCTATATATTCTTCAATGCATTGTAGCGATGAGCCATGCGGAATAGAATAATACACGTCCTTGACGGCTACAAAGAAGGCAAAGAGACTCTTATTACAATGAGACGAAATGAAATTTTGTGGTTCACATGAACTTTTTACCAGAAACAGGTGGTTCACTTCTAGGCATTTCAAAGTGCTCTGCAGGTAGAGCGAAACACAATTTTCCCTGCTACCATTTTCAGATACTATTAGCCTGAAAGGCATGTCGACCTAATGCGTTTTCGCGCTGAAGAAGGCGTTCTGCTGCTGTTATTTTGTGGAAGATATTACGTCGCCTGCCGCGGTGGTTAAGTGGCTAACGTACTCGGCTGCTGACCCGCAGGTCGCGGGATCAAATCACGGCTGCGGCGGCTGCATTGCCGATGGGGGCGGAATTGCTGTAGGCCCGTGTGCTCAGATTTTGGCGCACGTTAAGGAACCCCAGGTGGTCGAAATTTCCGGAGCCCTCCACTACGGCGTCTCTCACAATCATATCGTAGTTTTGGGACGTTAAACCCGACATATCAATCAATCAAGATATTACGTTGGTGAAACAGGTCTTCGTATAAATGAGAGGCTGAAGGAACATATGTACAATGTGGATCATTATCGACAAGGATGGCTGTCCGTTCACTGCAGCGCGTGTGGCTGCCGGCCAGTATTTTTAGAGAGTACTATTGTTTCGACATGCAGGGATCGCACCTCAAGCGAGAATATAGAGGCTGAAAAGATATGTTCATTGGGAGATGCTTGTGTTAACACCCCTTCCGTCGCACTCACCGATAAAGAAAAGTTATTTCTTTGCTTGTGAGTGTGATGTACTTCTGCATGTTCATTCTGTTTCGTGCATGAGTGGTTCAACTGGTAACTGTATAAAAACGAAGACTTTCGCAAGAAATAAATTGATGGCAGTTCAGCGCTCTGTCTCGTCTCTCCTATCCCCTCCTGTCGTTTGCGCTGTTAAGCACTCCTAATCAAGAGCAAAGCACGTCTTTGCAAACCACAGGCAGATTAGCCATATTTGATATTGACTGATAAGCTGGGTTTAACGTCCGAAATCCTCCATATGATTATGAAAGACGCCGTAATGGAAGGCTCCGGAAATTCCGACCACATGGGGTTCTTCGACGTGCACCCAAATCTGAGCACATGGGTCTCGATCATTTCCTTTTTCGTCGAAAGTGAAACCACCGCTGCCAGAATTGATCCCGTGACCTGCGGGTCATCAGCCGAGTACCTATAGCCACTAGACCACCAGGGTAGGGCGTAATTTGATAAACCTTTCTGAGTGAGTAGGTGATGAAAATGCCTAGTTAATCTGCAATTAAGCAATTTTTTACGAGGACCACCTCAATGCTGAATTGGCGACCAATCGTATGTGCGAAAATGAAGCTTTTGAAAATTTCTCGCCACCTGTACAGTTTATCTCTCACCTTAAGTTATTTTTAGTTTACTGCGAAACATTCTGGTAATTTTCTAGTGTCAATTATGACATTTCTTTGAATGTTATTTTTCTATAAAAAACTCCAATATTGACCTTATTCTCCATATTCTAGGGCGCATGAACAACCTGCCTACCATTTGTTGGAAAAAAAAATTGCAAGAATGTTTTGGTGGAACACATCTCTCTTTAGGTAGCGGATTCTTAATTTTTTTCATGCAAATCGCAGATGGTGAAGTGCCATTTTTGGAAAAGTTGCCGTGGAATGATGCTTGTATTCTTTTTTTCTCTCTTTCTACTTTTTTTCGTCACTCTTTTTTTTCGTTCATTATTACTCCATTTATCTTTCTTCACTTGCATTGTCTTGATTTATTCCTCTTTTTAGTTGTGTCTTTTACCTCTTTGTTCCCTTTTTCCCTATTTCTATATCTTTCTTTCGAGGTAGAAGATGAAGACAACGAGGAAGGAAGGGCGCGCAGGCCGATTTACCACCAACTAACGCTGTGCATAGTTCGCGAATAAGAGCCATAATTGTAGTATCGTGCGGCAGACGCGCCGCACGGAGAAAGAGGGCACAGCGCTGAACCGCCTGCCGACACGGGGGACGCAGCAGCTGGTAGCCAAGCAGGAACTCTCTTTATGTACACAAGCACCACAGTATATACATATGTACAGCGGCCCCTAGGGGCCAGCCTACCGGTTCCAAAACCGGAACCAGAACCGCGCTACCACATCATCCCCCCCCCTTAAATTGAAGAAGGCACGGGGGCCTACCAGCTAACACATTGCCTAATGATAATGAACATGTATACAGCACGCATACCAAAAATACCACAGTATATCAGGTAAACAAATACACAATAGAATAAAAGTGTACGGTATACACAGACAAGTAAGGTTATTCACAACATAACACGTAAAGAATCGCACAGAAAACAGCAAGGCAAGGCACATGCCACACACCAGCCTGTGAGAGGATGTCTGCATAGGCACTGTCTCACGTCTACAGTGTCGACAAGCGTCGACGCCGCACAGCAGGGTTGGTAGCATAGCGTTGTAGCCGTATGGGTCAAGGAGGACGAAGGCCACGGCGTTGATGCTCGCGTCGCGTAACCGAGTCGACTTGCAGAGCGGCCAGCTGTTGCAACGCACGGTCGACGCGCCCCTCTTTCCTGGCTTGTTCCAACGCCGACTGGACAGTGAAAGCGTCCCCCCTCTGAACGAATGACCTAAGCAGGTCGGGGTCACGCAGGCCATGTATAATGTGGTCCTGTAACATTTTCTTTTCTATGGTGCGGAAATTTCAGTTGCTGGCCAACCACTGCACCACTAGAATGATTTGTACGGTAGTATCATCCGGTTCTTGAATTCTCCGCCGGAATCAGGCCCTTACGCAGAAAGCGTCTTCAGGCGGCGCGAAGTATGCGTCCAGAACGGCTAAGGCCTCCTGGTTCGTGTTGCATGTTGCGCCATCTCCTGAAGCCTGGACGCCGTCAAGCAGCGTCTGCTCGTCAGCAGTCTTGTAGCATGCTTGTAATCCCTCCACTCCAAGCGCGTTGAGCCGCAACGCCTTCTTCGTGTCTGGCCCAGCGTCCGGGGCCGCCGCGTCGACGTACACGACAAGTCTTCCAGGGAATCGGAGGCACGCCAGGGCATTGCAACAACATGTTACAGTGCCCTGGCGTGCCGCTGCTGAGACCGAACATGCTGCTGCTGAGACAGACTGGATTCGAAGGAAATAGAAAGTTTTAGTGCTGGGTACCCAAGCGGCTTGCCTACCCAGGACATTAGGGCGGCGCTATTGCACATGCGCGAAACCCCAAGCAGATGCGTCGCAAGATTGCTGGGGCGCTGGGGCGATGCGTCTGAGCGACCACAAACAAAGCTGTCACCACTGGCCTCCTAGCGGAGATAAGCTGCCCTGGTGCATCATATTACCCGTGACGTCACCCACCATAACGGAGAGCCAAGCCGAGGCTGGCGAGAGCCACCACTTTGACTTCTAAGCACAAAGGCGCCAAAGCTCGGACAGCATGAATCAGCCGCCTTCCCAGATTTCGCCTTCAGCGAAGCAGTGTAGCGCACGGTTTTACTTTACGCTCGAGATGGACATTTTTCTGTTACGGGAGGTGCTGGCCGTGGACCCTTTTGAAGATGCTCCGAGATGGGCCGCCATCGTTCGCAACTAATCGGCGGTGTTGCTGAGGAACGTTGTTGCCCAGAGCCTTCGGGAGCGCCTGCTACAGAGAAAATCTAAGAGGACAAGTGTTTTGATCGCTTCCCCTCTATAATAACATGTGAATACATACGTAGCTTGTGCCACGTCACTTCCAAGCATTTCTGCTGCCGCAGCAGTTGTGCTGCTGAAGGCCAAACTGCACTGAGCTGTGCTCGTGTGCACCTCCATGATCTGCAATATGCAAAAGCAGAATCTGGTCAAGAAGAAAGCTAGTGCTTAGGAATAGCCCTGGTACATTTAAAACGTTTCCTACCATAGGCAGTGCAACAAGTGAAAAGTAATAAAAGTCGAGTCGATCGGGAAACGTGATTCCTAGGCTATCGGTCCAAATTTTGCCTGCTCTTCAATACATTTGGTAAGAAAGGACCCATTCCTAGCAATTTTACGCAAAAAGTCGATCAGAACAAAATATATCGGCATGCCTAAGTGTTTGACAGTTGCTTATATGATTCACTCTATCGTCCCAAAATTGTGCATTTTCGAAGAGGCTATTTACTATTGCCATCATACAGCGGCTTAGAAAATAAACATGTAGTGCGCATGCATTGAAGCAACGGACTACTTTAAATGGGCTGCCCAGAGATGTCAAACAGTTGAGACAACTGCGGTGTGTTCAACTTACAAATTGCACAATATTTATTGCCGGCAGTCAGCGTTTCTTCTGTCCCTAACAGTAACGAGTGCTGTTTGTAATTGTTATGGGATATTGATATTATTGCTAATAATACGCATGTTACCTTACATCTGCAATAGAAGAAGAATATAATGAAAAAGAGAGGCTGCTGGCAGAGGTATACCACTTAGCACATAACAGTGATACTGCTTAAAAAGCAGTGCCGTAAGGAAAATCTCAGCTGCTGCAAAACAGCAGCAGAAGCAGGAGCAAGCAAAATCGGAGTGCCCAGCTAGTGAAAAGAAAATAGCTGCAGCAATTCGAGACCCAGGTGCCTCAGAATTCGAAGTCACTGAAAGGAAGTGGATGTCTGTCGATGAGGACGTACTGTCTTCGCATGACGAAGACAACTTGTGTAAATATCTTGCTCCTTACTTTAAAATCTGTAGTTTGAATAAATGTTTTCTTAGTTTAGCAATTTAATGAATATCTACACAACAAATACTCAGCAAATTTACGAGGTGTTTAAAGTGCACGTGATCAACCTATTCAAATTGTTAAGTGTCATGACTTCCGCTGTGACACCATTATTGTTAGTGAAGTATTCGAACGTAGCAGGCAGAACGAAAGAACGTATATTGTTCAGTATTACTGACTTCAAAATGGAACATAAAAGGTTTGCTTCCTGGTTCTTCCGAACATCAAACAGCAAAATTGCTCACTGCCTAGCTCAGATGTTTTATTTCGGTCAGATATGCGTTTTCATATTTACCGCACATGCTCAGAACATGCTGAGGGCGTGCAGTATGTTTACTTATTCAATATCAGCGCCTGATATCACTTTTTTTACTCCAGTGTTTGTTCCCTGTGCACAGAGTTTTTCAAGCAGATGTGGCAGTGAGGGCATTTGCTTTTAATTATCATGGAAAACCTATGAAAAGTCAGGGAATTTGAAAAAAAATTAAATAGCAGATACCCTGAATGCTTCTTGAAAAATATTTCGTAGAGCCTTCCAAGTCCTTCAATACCACTGAGTTGTTTAAGCCTGTACCAACCACGAGTAAAACCAAATGAAATCGTAGGTTTCCTCAAATCGCTGGTGTCACCAGATTACCTTGATGTCTCTGATTAGCTGAAAGACTATGCGCTACAACATATAGTCTTTCTCAGAGTCTACAAGCGTCTATGACCTGCCGGAGGCACAAGCTGCAGCTACCCGTGATGACTACGAGGTGCTGGCATCGGCTGCACAACAACCCTCCAGCACCTTAGTGAGTACAACAGGGCAGACGGCTGCATCCAGCCACGTGCTGGTTCAAGACCAGTCTCCCAGCCCTACACCTGGCATTCTCCATGAGCTTAGTCCACGCTCTACTCTGAACACCACCTCTGATCCCACCCTTGACCCCACCTCTACCCTCCATCCTAGCCCCATCCTTCATCCCACCCGTGGTTCTTCCCCTGCCCCACCACTGGCACCTCCTCTGGCCCCACCACTGGTACCTCCTCTGGCCCCTCTACTGGCCCTTCCTCGGGCCCTACCACTGGCCCTTCCTCTGGCCCCACTACAGGCCCTTCTTCTGGCCCCACCACTGGTTCCTCGCCAGGCCCCACCCAAGGCCCCACCAGTGGTCTTTTACCCACTATTGCAAAGAGGTATATGCGTACACCACCTGGCATGTGCCTCGAAAATCGTACGTTTCAGTTTACTACTGTTTGAACATTGCAAGGTGGCCTTGCCCATCCACCAGCTTCTGGCAAAGTATGACTAATTTGTGACACAAAAATAACCAATGTCGGTTTGTATTTGATAAACAAAATGCAACTAGCCAGACATTTCAATGTGGATAAACTAAAAGTTATACCCATTACTCTGACATTTTGAGTTGTTCCTCAAATATTCATTACGTCATATACAAGGAACGCAACTAAATGAAACGTATGAATGCTGTATTTTATCTGTAGCCAACTTATTGCAGTTGAAACGGGGTTTATTGGTGTAAGTAGTACTTGACAAGCAGGTCTATTGAAGCGGAAAGCGGGTGGCGGCAACCGACTCAAGAATCACACTGCTCGGAGCAACAGCTCGAGCTCGGCTCCTCTCGCTAAAGGCATAACCAACTGCGGCACATAATCTTCTTCTTTTCTACAATACCCCGGTGAAGAAGATGAGCAATCCTGGCAAGTCAAGGTGACGAGAGTAGGAGTGGGTCGTGACAGGGCTTGAGATGACTCACGTGGACAGTTTCACTACCAAGGCATCGCCTCTTTGTAGTTGGTGTGACCGGCTCGATCACGTATGTGATATGAGATCAACGTTCGATGACGTGATAAGGACCGTGAAACTTGGGGGCAAACTTAGAGGACAGACCTGGGGAATGGAAGGGCAGTCAGAGCCAGACGAGCGAGCTCATGGCAAAAGTCTCGACTTGCTGGTCGTGGTCGAGGCGGTCTTTTTTAGATTGCTTGTTTGTCCGAGGTGAATGATCGGCCCAACTGACAACACTCTTCAGCGTGGTGCACAATTTCGGAAAGAGGGTTGTTCTCTGTGACGTCGTGACGATACGGCAAAATGGTGTCAAGGGTACAGTATGGTTCACGCCCATATAGAAGAAAGAAAGGCGAGAAGCCTCTGGTTGACTGCGTCGCGGTGTTGTACGCATAAGTCACAAATGGGAGAATGACATCCTAGTTTGATTGGTCGGAATTGTCATACATGGCGAGCATGTCTCCTAGCGTTCGATTGAAGCGCTCAGTTAGACCGTTGGTCTGCGGGTAGTAGGCTGTCGAGATGCGATGCACCGTGCCACATTCCCGAAGGAGTTGTTGTACAACTTCGGATAAAAAACCACGCCATCGATCCCTTAGTAGTTCACGTGGTGCCCCATGACGCAGTACGAAGAGTCGCAAGACGAAATTGGCTACGTCACGTGCACCATCCGTATAGTAGTGGAGCTGTTTCAGCATACCTCGTCAGATGGTCGACGGCAATGATCCATCGATTTCCAGCGGCACTGTATGAAAGGGGACCATATAGATCAATTCCAGCGTGATCGAAAGGGCGCGCCGGACACAGTAGAGGCTGTAATAATCCGGGTGAATGGGCCGCTGTCTTTTGTCAGTGGCATAATGAAGAGGCCGAATCTATTTTTGTACAAAGGCGTACATACCACGTCAGTAGCAACGCTGGTGGATCCGACGATATGTTTTGAACACACCATGGTGAGCATGTTGTGGGTCGGCTTGAAAATACGCACATACATCAGATCGCATGTGGCGTGGTATAACCAAGAGCCATTTATGACCATCCACGTGGTAGTTTCTGCTGTATAGTTGCGCGTCCCGTATCTCGAAATGTGTGGCTTGACGGCGAAGGGCGCATGGGTACGCAGACGTTGAGGAGTCGAAAAGAATGTTAAGGAGAGATTTTATTCATGGGTATTTCCGCTGTTCAGACGACATGCTTGAGACGGAAATGGGAGCGATGCGGAAGTTGGCGTCCGAATTCAGGTCTGCGCTGGATCTCAATAGTGATCATGAGAGGGCGTCCGCATCAGAGTGTTTTCGTCCTGAGAGGAGACGACACGAATGTCGAATGCTTGTGGGTGAAGAGCCCAACGTCCAAGGCGACTTGAAGGATATTTTAGCAATGCCAACCAACAAAGTGCATGGTGGTCTGTCACAACGTCGAAACTCTGTATATATAAGTAAGGACGAAACTTGCTTAACGCCCAAACGATTGCGAGACATTCTCAGAATTTGTTTCCAGTCTTGAAAACATTGGCGTGGAATGGTGCTTGTATTCTTTTTCTCTGTTTCTACATTTTTTGTCACTCTCTTTTTTTCTTTCATTATTACTCAATTTATTTTTTCTCGTTTGCATTGTCTCGACTTGTTTCTCTTTCTAGCTGCGTCTTTTATTTATTTATTTCAATTTTTTATTTTTATTTTCTTTGGCTTTGAGGTATAAGATGAAGACAACGAAGAACAGAGGGCATGCAGGTTGATTTTCTACAAACGCTATACATAGTGCAGAAATGCCTTAGTGATGATGATAGTTCTCTTTCAACTCAAATCGGAAAATGATCGAGTTTAAACCTGTCCACTTTAAAATAGAAAGATAAAAAATGGGTGTTATTGTGTTGACGGGGCAACACACCTTATTTATGACTACTCGCATACTAATAATAATGGTAAAACAGCCCTCCTCGTGTTCAATCTTTCACATATGTCTTAAACCACTGACGAGGTGGAGGAAGAAGTACAAGAGAAGCTAATTGTACGCGCGTTCATTGTGCACGCGCTTGTTCCACGGAGTCGTTCGTAAAGCCAGGCGCAAGAACGATCGACTGGCTGGAAGATCGCATGCTACTCCAGCGTCGGACGAGCAGTACAAGATTAGAAGACATTGTTCAAAGAGGCTGCACTCCAGAGTCCACCGAGAGTCAACCACAGTGCTGTGCCAACGCCGGTAGAACACCGTCGTTCTACGCGAATGAACCAGGTCCAGACGCACGTGTGTTTATGTGCCCACCCACAGACGTCCTGGATCGTGACGACGAGTTGAGCCTCTTCCGCAGCACCTTCTTCCAACTCCAAGAGCAGCAGCTGCAACGAGGTGGGAAGGAGAAAAGCGGTTAGCACAGGCATCTGCACTCCCGGGCCGGATCCAACGGTAGGCAACCATAGTCCTACGCAGTTCGTTTCGATCACTGCACTGTCCATTTACGTACGAAGGAGACTATGAGGGCTACTTCTTGGTCAACTTCCAACGCCAGCTGCAGCAGGCTCAAGAGGCGATTGACGATCAACGCAGACGTCTGCAGTCCCATGCCTCCCCCGGTGGTGCGCCGTCGTCCGACGGAAATAAACTCGATCAAAAGGTGCATCCACTTATCCGTCTACCATTACGCGACCTGGATCGTGAAGACGAGACTGCTTCCTACACAGCGTCTGCTTCGACAAGTGCGAATACCAGCTGCAGGTCCTTTCGAAGTTTGGCGATCTTGGCCAGCGTCAAGGTATCACCACAAAAGAAGGTAAAGGGTCCACCTTATTGCCTTACTGGAAACTAGGGCATGATGAGGACAATTTCGTGCACTAAGTGGGTCTTCTCACCTGGACGAAAGGGAGCTGCAGCAAGACGTGTGAACTTTGCGTATTGGGAAGCAGCTCGAAGGCCATCTGGAAGTCGCTGAGAGGTGGTTGGGAAGCAGCTCGGAGGTGATTGAGGAACCCGCTAAGATCTTCCCCACAATGGTACACGAACTTCCTGAATAGGGTGCCGAAGTCTACAATGTTTCATAATGTAAGCTAATACCTAATTTCACGCGAATAAAAGAGCAATTAGTCTCTGCAACAAATGTCTGGTTCCTTGAGTACAAACAACACATTCGGTTATATGCAAGAGACGGAATGCTTTCTGAGGTACGCACTCTAGCAGGCTATACGCAGCGATAGTGACCCTTTCACCACAGGCACTTTCTACTTACCCCCTTGCCTGCTATCCTACTAGAAATTGTTAAAAAATAAAACATTTCTTTCTCGACGTCACCAGTGAGGTCAGTTTGGAGGGAAAGAGCTCGCCTTCACAAGCAAGCCTAATGTGTTCGTCATATCGTTCTTTTGTGTCTTCTAGCCGCTCAGGCAACGCTGCTATTCGTTAAATTTCGTTTACCATCTTCAAATATTCTCGTGTTGGGAAGTGGAAAAACTAAAACTGATGGATTTGTCGAAAGATCAACAATCGATCAAAACAAGTAAAACTATTCTTTTTTGTCTCACAAGTTTCATACTAAGGCATGGCCGTGCACCTAGTGTGGGGAGTGGAGTGTCAAACTGCGCAAGCACTTTCATTGCAGAGCTGAGATTAGCACATATTGAGCAAACAATAATAAACAAATCTCTAAACTCGTGCAAAATTTAACAATCACGAGCTGTCCACGTTATACTTGACTGAATCAAGTCATTTATGACAGCGAACATATTTGGTTTGAGGTCTTGACTACAAAACAAGACAGAAGTTCAGGAACAGGTGGAGGCGCAAAAGTATGAGACACCATTGAACAACCAATCACTCTGCAGAATATTTCGGCTAATTCACTGTTTTCGTCCAGGTCTTGCCTTCTGGAAGCAACATTACCTTTTCGAAAATATGGCTTCAGTGACAGTCCCTGTTGAACAAATTCTGAAAACAAACGGTACGTTCATGACACGTATTTCAGTGACAATACTTGAAGCAAAGCCTAGCAAAGTGTGAAACTGGCTACAGAAAGCCTATCAATGTTTCGAATTGGTGTGAATACATGCCAAACCTAAAGAATTAAAATTCTTTCTTGCTAAGTCAACACGCATTCAAGCCTTCCATGAAGCATACTACATATGCCAGCAGCAGGTAGACAATCATCACCGCAAATTATTCTGCAGCGACACGGCGCTTATGTCTTTCGAGTGTAGCTTGCAACACAACAGGTTTTCCCCATGCAAAATGAATACCTTAGCCCCCTCCTCGCTCTAATATCGAATCCAAATGATTCTCCTCCCTTTTTGCCAATAGGAAACCGGCAAAACATTTGCGATTTGGGAATCTTTGGGTTACCTCACCAAAGAGCCGCGCAAAACATGTAATGGCCTGATCAAGCCATCTTCGCATAATGCGTGGCTGACGTTCTAAAGCCACTTTCTGGGCAACATCGTATTTGCTCTTGAATCCTGATCCACCAAGTGTCAAGCAGTTCTTTGTAATTCAAAGGCAGATTAGCCATGTTTGCATTTGACCGATAAGTGGGGCTTGACGTCCGAAATCCACCATATTGTCACGTGCGTCCCGATTCAGCTGGCGCCTATTAGGCCTAAGTCCAGAACTCTTGACGGCATCTCCTGTTACCAACATGGCGGCCCCTTCAACATCTGCGAACCTTCCTCCGGCCCAGACGGCTCACCCTTACCAGGTAACGTTTGAGACTCCTCGTGTTCCCGAAGTCTTCCGTGGAGAGCCATATGAAGATGTCGAGGACTGGCTCGACCAGTTCGAGCGGACCGCTGTGGTGAATCGTTGGAGCGTGCAAGAAAAACTTGGCCGTGCCTACTTCGCAATGGAAAATAGCGCTCGCACATGGTACGAGAACAGGGAGCCTACTTTCCAAACCTGGGACAATTTCTGCCAAAAGCTTCTCGAGACGTTCCTGAGTGCGGACCGACGGGATCTCGCACAACAGATGATTGAAGCCCGCATGCAAAAGCCGAACGAAAGCGTGGCCATGTTCGCTGAAGATATGGCCCGTCTATTTCGCCGCACTGACCCTGACATGCCCGAGGCAAGGAAAGTTCGTCATCTGATGCGGGGAGCTAAGAAACCGCTTTTCGCCGGCCTTGTACGAAATCCGCCAACAACAGTGGATGAATTCATCAAAGAGGCGACTGTCAATTGAGCGGGTGCTCCGGCAACGATGCCGCCACTTTGACCGCTTGCCCGACCAAACGCCTGTTGGGGCCGCCGCTCAAAACGCTGCCGTTTCCGAAAACTCTTTACGGCAAATGATTCGACAAATCCTGCGGGAAGAGCTGCGGGCCCTCGGCCTTCCGTCTACCGATCCCCCAGTTGCTTCTGTTGCAGAAATCGTGCGCCAGGAACTACGGCAAGCCTTTCCATCACCGGCGCCACGACCCGAACCACGTCCACTGACCTATGCCGATGCCGTCCGCCGTCATCCGCCTGCCCCAGAAGAAGCACCCTTTCAGCCACGGCCCGTTACCTTGCCGTGGTGGCAGCGTGAACCTGTGCGGTGACCACCAGTACGTCGGACCAACTTGTGGCGCACTGCCGACCGTCGACCCCTTTGTTTCCACTGCGGCGAACCAGGCCACATCTCGCGCTACTGCCGTCATCGAGAAACCCGGTTTGGAAACTTTTCTCGGCCCGCTTCCTTTTATTCTGAAGACCCTCGTGACCATGGTGCTGATCACCTACTGACCAACCAAGCGTCTTCACCAAGTCGTCGCTGGCGGTCTCCCCCACCTGCACGAGGTCAGAATTCCCGAATCGCCAAAGATACGCGGACGCCATCAGAAACCGCTCCCCAAGCCCGTGCCAGGAAAACTAACTGCCGCGACCTCCGGGGGCAAGGTTGCCAATTGCCGAGACGCCAAAAAGACCCCCTTGCCTCTACACAAAGACGACGTAACGACGGTGATGACGAAGACGACGACAACCACGAGTACTAATGCCAATGAATTTGTACGTACCGACCTCAGAGTTATTATAGACGGACACCACGTAACAGCACTGGTTGACACTGGTGCTTACTTCTCTATTATGCGACAAGAGCTCGCCGACCGCCTTAAGAAGGTTAAGACGCCGTGGAGTGGGCCGAGCATAAGGAGTGCTGGTGGACAGCTAATGATGCCAACTGGTAAATGCACCGCTCGGCTCGTAATCGATGATTCGAACTTCATCGCCACTTTTGTCATTTTACCGGACTGTTGTAAGGAGTTGACTTTGGGTGTGGATTTTCTGCGAGAGTACGGTGCTGTCATCAAAATCCCAGAACGTATCGTCACCTTTTCCGCCCATCCTTACGTCGATGCCACCACTGAAGAACAACTGCAACGTTTACGTGTATCCGATGATGTGATGCTCCTGCCGAGATCTTGCTGCCTTGTGTCGGTGTTGTGTGAACGGTCGTGCCGTAATGAGATGATAGCGGAGCGAATAGACACGCTATTGCTTACGCAAGGTGTTTCAATAGCGAGAGGCATTCTGGCACTAATTGATGGGTGGGCAGAAGTCCTCATCACCAACTTCAGCAACGAGCGTCGTCACATCCAGAAGGGCACCGCGATTGCCTACTACGACGACGTGGACCAAGCCAGAGATTGCTTCGCTTTGCAACCGGACGAGGCGACCATTCCAGCCTCGACACCTTTGTCTGCCAACATTTGCTCAACCCTGTCAGCCTCGGAAAAACAGCGCCTACTAGAGCTGATACACCAGTTCAAAAATTGTTTTTCGTGCACGTCGAAAGTAAAGCAAACACCACTGACCCGGCACCGAATCATCATTGAAGAAAATACGAGACCGATCCGTCAAAACCCATACCGTGTGGCTCCGAAAGAACGTGAGGAGATCCAAAATCAAGTTCAGAAGATGCTCCAAGATGACGTAATACAGTCTTCCAAGAGTCCCTGGGCATCCCCCATGGTATTGGTTAAAAAGAAAGATGGCAGCTTGCGTTTCTGTATAGATTACCGCAAGTTAAACCAAGTAACGAAGAAAGACGTCTACCCACTGCCACGTATAGATGACTCTCTTGATCGGCTGCGGCATGCACGCTATTTCTCATCAATGGACCTGCGAAGTGGCTATTGGCAAATAGAGGTCGACGAGAGAGACCGCGAGAAAACTGCTTTCGTGACACCCGACGGTCTTTATGAACTTAAAGTGCTTCCATTCGGGTTATGCTCAGCGCCAGCCACTTTTCAGCGTTTAATGGACACTGTGCTATCAGGACTTAAGTGGCAGACATGCTTGGTTTATCTAGACGACGTTGTCGTCTTCTCAGCTACATTCGAGGAACACCTAAGTCGATTATTCGCATTTCTACAAGCTATACGTTCGGCTGGCCTGAATTTAAAGCCAGAGAAGTGCCATTTCGGTTTCAACGAACTTTGCTTCTTAGGCCACGTGGTCAGCCACGAAGGTGTTCGACCTAACCCGGGCAAAATCGACGCTGTCGCAAAGTTTCCCGCACCGCATGACAAAAGAGCAGTGAGACGCTTCTTATGCCTCAGCGCTAATTACCGACTATTCATCGCCAAATGTTCGTCTATTGCGGCGCCTCTGACGCGGCTCACACGAGAGGATGTCCCCTTTCTTTGGAGCAAAAAGGAACAAACAGCGCATAACGAATTACGCCAACGCCTCCAAACACCTCCGGTTCTTGCGCACTTTGACCAGGAAGCGCCAACAGCACTTCACACTGACGCAAGCAATGTAGGCCTGGGCGCCGTACTGATACAATGGCAAGATAACTCCGAGAAAGTGATAGCCTATGCCAGCAGAGCTCTCTCTCGCACGGAAGAGAACTACTCGACTACCGAGAAAGAGTGCCTCGCCGTGGTTTGGGCGGTTCTCAAATTTTGACCGTATCTGTACGGCCGCTCATTCAAGGTCGTCAGTGATCACCACTCGCTTTGCTGGCTCACTAACTTGAAAGACCCAACCGGTCGTTTAGCACGCTGGAGCCTTCGGCTTCAGGAGTTTGATATGACCATTATTTATAAATCAGGGAAGAAGCACACCGACGCAGACTGTCTCTCGCGGTCACCCGTCGAGCCTGCCGCTATTAATGACGAGTCTATGAACGCCGCATTCTTGGGAGTCATCAACGCGACCACTATCTCACAAGAGCAGCGCAGTGGCCCTGGCCTGCTTTCGCTTATCGATTTCTTAGAAGGACGACGGGAAGACGTGCCGCGAATTTTTGCGAGAGGAGTGCCATCTTTTTGTTTAAGGAACGACGTCCTATACAAGAAAAACTTTTCTCCCACCGGCAGCCCATACTTGCTCGTCGTCCCTGCATCACTGCGAAAAAAAATTCTGGAAGCCTGCCATGATGAAGTCACCTCTGGTCATCTCGGTTACACTCGAACATTGTACCGTCTGGAAAACAGTTACTACTGGCCTAACCTACCTGCTGCTGTGAAACATCACGTCCTAACATGTGCCGACTGTCAAAGACGCAAAGCACCACCCGGCAGGCCGGCAGGCTTATTACATTCCGTTAAGTACCAGCAAAGCCATTCGCCCAAATCGGAAGGGATTTCCAGGGCCCATTCCCAACTTCTACCACAGGGAACAGATGGATCATTGTCGCCACTGATTACTTGTCTCGCTACGCAGAAACTAAAGCCATGCCGAGGGCCACAGCAGCAGAAGCGGCTCATTTCCTCGTAGAAAACGTCGTCCTTCGGCACGGTGCTCCAACAGTTCTCATCACGGATAGAGGAACTGCGTTCGTGGCAGAACTTTTGGAGTCGGTTCTCAGGCTCAGTGGTACAGCTCACCGGAGAACAACGGCGTACCACCCACAAACGAACGGACTAACAGAGCGGCTTAATAAGACCCTCGCAGACATGCTCTGCATGTATGTCGACACAGAACACAAGAATTGGGATGAAATCTTGCCTTATGTGACCTTCGCCTATAATACTGCCCGGCAGGAAACTACCGGAATGACGCCGTTTAGTTTAATACACGGGCGCGAAGTCACTACAACGTTGGACGCTATGCTGCCGCACAAGTGTGACAACACTCACGCTGACGCCGAAGAATTTGGTCAGCGCGCCGAAGAAGCCCGACAGCTAGCCCGCGTGCGTATTTGTCACCAGCAACACAAAGATGCGAAACGGTACGACCTACGACATAAATTTGTAACCTACAAACCAGGCGACAAGTTATGGGTCTGGATCCCAATACGTCGACGCGGACTTTCAGAAAAGCTATTACGATGATACTTTGGCCCATATCGAGTCACCCGATGATTGAACGACATCAACTACGAAGTTATTCTCGACGGCGATTGCAGTTCCAGTCGCCGAAACTGCTCACCCGAACTCGTGCATGTCATCCTGATGAAACCCTACTTGTCTAGCTAACTCTCGTTTGTCCTGTGCGTGCCGGTGCATATGTGCGTTTTTATAAGTAGAGTGCTTTGGCTGCGCATCGGGACGATGCCATTTTTGGAGGGAGGCAAATGTCACGTGCGTCCCGCGAAAAATACGAAGGCGACAGCGCATACGCGCATCTGCACGCTTTTATGCAGAACGCAACAACGAGAAAGATGAGGAACTCTCTCTCGCGCGGTTAACAAAAAGACTGACCCGCTGCTGTTTTCTCAGCGTCTTCGAGTACGACCTCTCTCTTGACGTCGGGACAATATGATTAGGCAAGACGCCGTGATTGAGGGCTCCGTAAATTTCGACCACATGAGGTTCTTTGACGTGCACCCAAATCTGAGCACACGGGTCTCAATAATTTCCTTCTTCATCGAAAGTGCATCTGCCGCTGGCAGAATTTAATCCCACGACCTGCGAGTTAGCAGTCGAGAACCTTATCCAATAGACCACCGCTGTGGGGCGTAACTTTATAAACCTTTCTGAGTGAGTAGGTGATAAAAATGCCTAGTTAATCTGCAATAAAGCAAACTTTTTACTAGGACCCACCTCAATGATGAATTTAGGAGCAAACAGATGTTCAACATTGAAGCTTTTTGCAAGTTTCTCGCCACCTGTACACTCTAATTATCACGTTAAGGTATTTTTAGTCTACCGTAAAATAATCTAGCAATATTCTAGTGTCGAATATGACATTTCTTTGAATGTTGTTACCTCTAAAATTGCTCTAATACCGACCATATTCTCCGTATTCGTGGCCGCATGAAAAACCTGCCCAATATTTGTTGGGCGACAAAAATTGGCAAAAATCTTTTTCTTGAACACTTCTGTTTTTAGGTAAAAGGTTCCAATTATTTTCAAGCTGATCGCAGATTGTCAAGTGCCAGTTTTGTAAAAGTTGGCGTGGAATGGTGCTTGTATTTTTTTTCTGTTTCTACTTTTTTCGTCTATGTCTTTTTTCGTTCATTATTTCTCGATTTATTTTTTCTCGCTTGCATTGTCTCGATTACTTTCTCTATTTAGTTGTGTCTTTTATATATTTTTTCACATTTTTGTATTTATATCCTTTTTTGAGGTAGAAGATGAAGACAAGGAATAAGGAAGGGCGTGCAGGTCGATTTTCTACAAACGCTATATATAGTTAGCGCGGAAATGCCTTACTGATAATGATAGTTTTCCTTCAACTAAAATAAAAAATAACCAAGTTGAAACCTGTACTTTTTAAAATAAGAAAGATAAAAAACGGGTGTTTCTTATTGTGTTGAGGGGGCGACACACCTTACTTATGACTACTCGCATACTAATAGTAATGATAAAACAGCCCGCCTCGTGTTCAATCTTCCACATATGTCTTAAACTACTGACCATGTGGAGAAAGAAGTAGAAGAGTAGCTAATTGTGCGCCTGGATTGCATAAATGTAGACATTAGCACAGTATTTGAAACTAATTCCTCAACCATCAACATTAGAATAGAGTACGATGAAATCTTCCCCCCCCCCCCCCCCACAATCCAAGTTGCAATCTCTTAGATTTTTGACGACTACATTAAACGATTGCTTGGTAGATGCAGAAACAAAAAATGTAATAGCTACAGATGCTTCTGTCAACAATGAAAAGGCAGGTGTGGGAATTGCGTCTGATTTCCTCGGCTGGTCTTTTTCAGTAAGGCTTCCAGATTTCACTCCTATATTTGAAGCCGAGATAGTAGCTATTTTAGCTCTTCGTAAAATTCTTTCTACCGAGACCAGTGCAATCATCCTAACAGACTCACTTTCGGTGTGTGCAGCTCTGACAACCTCTGAACAATCTCGTGCCCTAGCAGCGTTCCACACATCAGCACCACCGCATTTAAAACTCCTCAATTTAGTGTGGGGCCCAGGTCACTGCGGATTACAATTAAATGAATTGGCAGATGCTTTGGCACGAGCACCACTCGATGGACCAGTAATTTCAGTACTTCCCGAGTTAGAATACTTATCAAGGGTTAGATATAGGAAATTCGCTATTTTTACGGATAGTTTAGAAAATATCACACAATGGACAGATTATCAGCACCTAAAATTTCCATGGAAAGACCAGTGGAGTCCGTCAAAGAAACTTAAAATTATAATCTCCAGATCCCGGTGCCGTGTCCCCCATTAAATTTTTGTTTACACAGAGCTGGTCTGACACTTTCCCCCCTTTGTCCGTTCTGCGAAGAATCAGAAACTATTGAACATTATTTTGGCTCATGTCGTAACTATGCATTAATTAGGAAACGACTTTTAGATATTCCATTTGCGAAGCTAGGTTTAAATTTAACCACAGAATATGTTCTAAGTTTTGGTGCCTCTGTTTTGGGAAATTGCCACAGAGATGCATTCGATGCGGTGTGTAATTTTATTCAAGACTCTAAACGTTTTTCAACATAAAGCCCACGTTAACAGATACCCAAAAAACGGGTCGAAAAGCAATTTTCTATTCTGGATAAATCCGTGACATATCAAATTGATAGGGTTTGGCAATACCAGCTATCTGGTCGGCTCCCAAAATCAAGTTGTAGCTATTAGTGTCTACTTTGTTGTTGATTCTTTTTTCTCACTATCTAAATCTTTGTTTTCTTTCTTTTTTTAACATACTGTCTTCACTATACAACTGCCCCCCTTTTTTTTCGTTGTAAGCAACAATGCAGTTAATGTCCTTAGACTATATGTTCTCTTGGCCAATCCCCCAGAGTGGGTACGAGCCATGGATTTGAGGATACAAACAAACAAATCATTGTGCGCGCATTCATCGTGCACGCGCTTATGCCACGGAGCTCGTTCGTAAAGCCAGGCGCAAGAACGGTCGACTGGCTGAAAGATCGAATGCTACTCCAGCGTCGGACGAGAAGTGCAAGATTAGAAGACATCGTTCAAAGAGGCTGCACACCAGAGTCCACCGAGAATCAACCACAGTGCTGTGCCAACGCCGGTAGAACGCCGTCGTTCTACGCGAATGAACCAGGTCCACACGCACGTATGTTTCTGCGTCCGCCTACAGACGGCCTGGATCGTGACGACGAGTTGAGCCTCTTCTGCAGCACCTTCTTCCAACTCCAAGAGCAGCAGCTGCAACGAGGTGGGAAGGTGAAAAGTGGTTACCACAGGCATCTGCTCTCCCGGGCCGGATCCAACGGTAGGCAACCATAGTCCTTCGCAATTCGTCTCGGTCACTGCACCGTTCATTTATGTACGAAGGAGACTACGAGTGCTACTTCTTGCTCAACTTCCAACGCCAGCTGCAGCAGGCTCAAGAGGTGATTGACGATCAACGTAGACGTCTGCAGTCCCATGCCTCCCCCGGTGGTGCGCCGTCGTCACACGGAAATAAACTCGATCCAGAGGTGCATCCACTTCTCCGTCTACCATTACGCGACCTGGATCGTAAAGACGAGAGCTGCTTCCTACACAGCGTCTGCTTCGACAAGTGCGAATACCAGCTGCAGGTCATTTCGAAGTTTGGCGATCTTGAGCAGCGTCAAGGTATCACCACAGAGGAAGGTCAAGGGTCCACCATATTGCCTTACTGGAAACTAGGGCATGATCAGGACAATTTCGGGCACAAAGTGGGTCTTCTCGCCTGGACGAACGGGAGCTGCAGCAAGACGTATGAACTTTTCGTATTGGGAAGCTGCTCGGAGGTCACCTGGAAGTCGCTCAGAGGTGGTTGGGAAGCAGCTCGTAGGTGATTGGGGAACCAGCTAAGAGCTTCCCCACAATGGTACACGAGCTTCCTGAATAGGGTGCAGAAGTCGATTATGTTTCATAATGTACGCTAATAACTAATTTCGCGCGAATAAAAGAGATATTAGCCTCCTCAACAAATGTCTGATTCCTTGAGTACAAACAACACATTCGCTGATATGCAAGAGATCTAAACTCCATGCTTTCTGAGGTACGTGCTCTAGCAGGCGATAGTGACCCTACCACCACAGGCGCTTTCTCCCCAACCTCTTGCCTGGTATCCTACTGGAAATTTTTCAAAAACAAAACATTTCTTTCTCAATGTCACCAGTTAGGTCAGTTTAGAGGGAAGGAGCTCGCCTTCACGAGCAAGCTTAATGTGTTCGTCATTCCATTTTTTGCGTCTTCTAGCCGCTCAGACAACGCTGCTATTCGTTAAATTTTGTTTACCGTCTTGAAATATTCTCGTGTTGAGAAGTGGAAAAACTAAAACTGACTGGTTTGTCGTAAATGAACAATCGATCAAAACAAGTAAAACTATTCTTTTTTGTATCACACGTTTCATACTAAGGCACGGCCATGCACCTAGTGTGGAGAGTGGAGTGTGAAACTGCGAAAGCGCTTTCATTGCAGACCTGAGATTAGCACATATTGAGCACACAATAATAAACAAATCACTAAACTCTGTGCAAAATTTAACAATCACGAGCTGTCCACGCTATACTTGACTGAATAGAGTCATCTATGACAGCGAACTAATTTGGTTTGAGGTCTGGAGTACAAAACAAGACAGTAGTTCAGGGACAGGTATAGGGCAAAGTGATGAGACACCATTGAACAACCAATCACTCTTCAGAATTATTCGGCTAATTCACTTTTTTCGTCCACGTCTTGCCTTGTTCAAGCAACATTACCTTTTCGAAAATTTGGCTTCAGTGACAGTCCCTGTTGAACAAATGCTGAAAACAAACGGTAAGTTCATGACACGTATTTCAATGACAATACTTGAAGCAAAGCCTAGCAAAGTGTGAAACTGGCTTTAGAAAGCCTATCAATGTTTCGAATTGGGTATGAATACATGCTGAACGTGAAGAAATAAAATTCTTTGTTGCTAAGTTAACACGCATTGAAACCTTCAATGAAGCATAATACATATGTCAGCAGCAGGTAGACAATCATCATCGTAAATTAGTCTGCTGCGACACGGCGCTTATGTCTTTCGAGTGCAGCTTGCAATACAACAGGGTTTCCTCATGCAAAATGAACACCATACCCCCCCCCCCGCTCTAATATGGAATCCAAAATATTCTCCTCACTCGTTGCCAATAGGAAACCGGAAAAACATTTGCGATCTGGGAGTCTTTGGCTTCCCTCACCAAAGAGCCGTGCAAAACTTGTGATGGCCTGATCAAGCCATCTTCGTCTATTGCGTGGTTGGCATTCTAAAGCCACTTTCTGAGCAACACCGTATATTCTCTTGAATCCTGATACACCAAGTATGAAGCACTTCTTTGCAAACCAAAGGCAAATTAGCCGTGTTTGCATTTGATTGATAAGTGAGGCTTGACGTCCGAAATCCACCATATGATTAGGAATGACGCCGCAATTGAGGGCTCCGGAAATTTCGCCCACATTCAGTTCTTTGACGTGCACCCAAATCTGAGCCCATGGGTCTCGATCATTTACTTTTTCATCGAAAGTGCAACCACCGCTGCCAGATTTTGATCCCACGACCTGCGAGTCAGCAGTCGAGAACATTATCCAATAGACCACATCAGTGGGGCGTACTTTATAAACTATTCTGAGTGACTGGGTGATGAAAATGCCTAGGTAATCTGCAATTATGCAATTTGTTTTTACTAGGACCGCATCAATGATGAATTTAGGAGCAAACAGATGTGCAAAAATAAAGCTCTTTGCAAGTTTCGCGTCACCTGTACACCTTATTTCTCACGTTAAGGTATTTTTAGTCTACCGTAAAACAATCTGGCAATATTCTAGTGTCAGTTATGACAATTCTTTGAATGTTGTTACCTCTGAAAAAGCTCTAATACCGACCACATCTTCATATTGGAGGCTGCGTGAAAAACCTGCCTAACATTTGTTGGGCAAGAAAAATTTTCAAAAATGTTTTGCTTGAACACTTCTGTTTTAAGTAAAGTGTTCTAATTATTTTCAAGCGGATCACAGACGGTCAAGTGCCAGTTTTAGAAAAGTTGGCGTGAAAAGGTGCTTGTATTTTTTTCTCAGTTTCTACTTTTTTTCTTCACTCTCTTTTTTCTTTCATTATTACTCGATGTATTTTTTCTCGTTTACATTGTCTCAATGGATTTCTCTTTTTAGCTGCGTCTCTTATTTAATTTTTCCCATTTTCTCTATTTATTTCCTTTGGTTGTGAGGTTGAAAATAAGGACAACGAAGAAGGGAGGGCGTGCAGGTCGATTTTCTACAAACGCTATACATAGTTAGTGCAGAAATGCCTTAGTGATAATGATAGTTCTCCTTCAACTGAAATCGGAAAATAATCAAGTTTAAACCTGTTCAGTTTAAAATGAGAAAGACAAAAAACAGGTGTTTTATATTGTTTTGAGGGGGCAACACACCTTTTAATGACTACTCGCATACTAATAGTAATGGTAAAACAGCCCGCCTCGAGTTCAATCTTTCATATATGTCTTAAACCACTGACGAGATGGAGGAAGAAGTAGAAGAGTAGCTAATTTTGCGCGCGTTCATCGTGCACGCACTTATGCCACGGGGCTCGTTCGTAAAGCCAGGCGCAAGAACGATCGACTGGCTGGAAGATCGCATGCTGCTCCAGCGTCAGACGAGCAGTGCAAGATTAGAAGACATCAGTCAAGGAGGCTGCACACCAGAGTCCACCGAGAGTCAATCACGGGTGTGGCAGCTTGGGCTAGTTGGTATGGCATGACGATAGTTATAGCGCGAGAACAAAACGACGACACAGAGACAAGAAGGACACGAATAACACGAGCGATCGTGTCTTTCGTGTCCTTCTTGTCTCTGTGTCGTCGTTTTGTTCTCGCGCTATAACTATCGTCAATCACAGGGCTTTGCCAACGCCGGTAGAACACAGTCGTTCTACGCGAATGAACCAGGTCCAGACGCACGTGTGTTTCTGCGCCCGCCCACAGACGTCTTGGATCGTGACGACAAGTTTAGCCTCTTCCGCAGCACCTTCCTACTCCGAGAGCAGCAGCTGCAACGAGGTAGGAAGGTGAAAAGTGGTTAGCACAGGCATCTGCACTCCCGAGCCGGATCCAACGGTAGACAACCATAGTCCTACGCAATTCGTCTCGATCACTGCACTGTCCATTTATGTGCGAAGGAGACTACGAGTGCTACTTCTTGGTCAGCTTCCAACGCCAGCTGCAGCAGGCTCAAGAGGCGATTGACGATCAACATAGACGTCTGCAGTCCCATGCCTCCCCCGGTGGTGTGCTGTCGTCCGACGGAAATAAACTCGATCCAAAGGTGCATCCACTTCTCCGCCTACCATGTCGCGACAAGGATCGTGACGACGAGAGCTGCTTCCTACACAGCGTCTGCTTCGACAAGTGCGAATACCAGCTGCAGGTCATTTCGAAGTTTCGCGATGTTGGCCAGGGTCAAGGTATCACCACAGAAGAAGGTAAAGGGTCCACTTTATTGCCTTACTGGAAACTAGGGCATGATCAGGACAACTTCGTGCACTAAGTGGGTCTTCTCACCTGGACGAAAAGGAGCTGCAGCAAGACGTATGAACTTTGCGTATTGGGAAGCAGCTCGGAGGTGATCTGGAAGTCGCTCATAGGTGATCTGGAAGTCGCTCAGAGGTGGTTGGAAAGGAGCTCGGAGGTGATTGGGGAACCAGCTAAGAGCTTCCCCACAATTGTACACGAGCTTCCTTAATAGGGTGCCGAAGTCGATTATGTTTCATAATGTACGCTAATAACTAATTTCGCGCGAATAAAAGAGCAATTAACCTCTGCAACAAATGTCTGGTTCCTTGAGTACAAACAACACATTCGCTGATATGAAAGAGACGGAAGCTCCATGTTTTCTGAGGTTTATGCTCTAGCAGGCTATACGCAGCGATAGTGACCCTACCACCACTGGCGCTTTCTTCCCAACCCCTTGCCTGGTATCCTACAAGAAATTATTCACAAACAAAACATTTCTTTTTCGACGTCACCAGTAAGGTCAGTTTGGAGGGAAGGAGCTCACCTTCACGAGCAAGCTTAATGTGTTCGCGTTTCATTTTTTGCGTCTTCTAGCCGCTCAGGCAACGCTGCTATTTGTTAAATTTTGTTTACCATCTTGAAATATTCTCGTGTTGAGAAGTGGAAAAACTAAAACTGACTGGTTTGTCGTAAATCAACAATCGATCAAAACAAGTAAAACTATTCTTTTTTGTATCACACGTTTCATACTAAGGCATGGCCATGCACCTAGTGTGGAGAGTGGAGTGTGAAACTGCGAAAGCACTTTCATTGCAGACCTGAGATTAGCACATATTGAGCACACAATAATAAACAAATCTCTAAACTCTGTGCAAAATTTAACAATCACGAGCTGTCCACGCTATACTTGACTGAATAGAGTCATCTATGACAGCGAGTTAGTTTGGTTTGAGGTCTGGAGTACAAAACAAGACAGTAGTTCAGGGACAGGTATAGGCGCAAAGTGATGAGACACCATTGAACAACCAATCACTCTGCAGAAATATTCGGCTAATTCACTTTTTCGTCCAGGTCTTGCCTTGTGGAAGCAACATTAACTTTTCGAAAATTTGGCTTCAGTGACAGTCCCTGTTGAACAAAGTCTGAAAACAAATGGTAAGTTCATGACACGTATTTCAGTGACAATACTTGAAGCAAAGCCTAGCAAAGTTTAAAACTGGCTACAGAAAGCCTACCAATGTTTCGAATTGGTATGAATACATGGTGAACGTAAAGAAATAAAATTTATTGTTGCTAAGTCAACATGCATTGAAGACTTCCATGAAGCATATTACATATGTCAGCAGCAGGTAGACAATCATCCTCGTAAATCAGTCTGGTGCGACACGGCGCTTATGTCTTTCGAGTGCAGCTTGCAACACAACAGGGTTTCCTCATGCAAAATGAACACCTTACCCCCTCACTTCTCTCATATCGAATCCAAATTATTCTCCTCAATCGTTGCCAATTGGAAACCGGAAAAACATTTGCGATCTGGGAGTCTTTGGCTTCCCTCACCAAAGAGCCGCGCAAAACTTGTGATGGCCTGATCAAGCCATCTTCGTCTATTGCGTGGTTGGCATTCTAAAGCCACTTTTTGAGCAACACCGTATATGCTCTTGAATCCTGATACACCAAGTATGAAGCACTTCTTTGCAAACCAAAGGCAAATTAGCCATGTTTGCATTTGATTGATAAGTGGGGCTTGACGTCCAAAATCCACCATATGATTAGGAAAGACGCCGTAGTTGAGGGCTCCGGAAATTTCGCCCACATGGGCTTCTTTGACGTGCACCCAAATCTGAGCACATGGGTCTCGATCATTTCCTTTTTCATCGATGTGCAACCGCTGCTGCCAGAATTTGATCCCACGACCCGCGAGTGAGCAGTCGAGAACCTTATCCATTAGACCACCGCAGTGAGGTGTAACTTTATAAACCTTCCTGGGTGAGTAGGTGACGAAAATGCCTAGTCAATCTGCAATTAAGCATTTTTTTTTACTAGGACCGCCTCAATGATGAATTTAGGAGCAAACAGATGTGCGAAAGTGAAGCTCTTTGCAAGTTTCTCGCCACCTGTACACTTTATTTCTCACGTTAAGGTATTTTTATTCTACCATAAAACAATCTGGCAGTATTCTAGTGTCAATTTTGACTTTTCTTTGAATGTTGTTACCTCTAAAAAAGCTCTAATACCAACATCTTCATATTCGAGGCTGTGAAAAAACCTGCCTAACATTTGTTGGGCAAGAAAAATTTTCAAAAATGTTTTGCTTGAACACTTCTGTTTTTAGGTAAAGGGTTCTAATTATTTTCAAGCTGATCACAGATGGTCAAGTGCCAGTCTTGGAAAAGTTGGCGTGGAATGGTGCTTGTATTCTTTTTTTTCTGTTTCTACTTTTTTTCTTCACTCTCTTTTTTCTTTTATAATTACTCGGTATATTTTTCTCGTTCAGATTGTCTCAACTGATTTCTCTTTTTAGCTGCGTCTTTTATTTATTTCTTCCCAATTTTCTCTATTTATTTCCTTTGGTTTTGAAGTAGATTATGAAGACAACGAAAAAGGGAGGGCGTGCAGGTCGATTTTCTACAAACGCTATACATAGTGCAGAAATGCCTTAGTGATAATGATAGTTCTCCTTCAACTGAAATAGGAAAATAATCAAGTTTAAACCTTGGGGGGTCTCGGCGAGGAGAACGAGCGCCTCGCCACGCCACCCTCTTGGAGTGAACGGACACAGCAGACGCGGTCGGTACAAAGCACACAACATACATACATTTATTAACCAATTTAGACGACGATATCGTCCGCCGAATGTTACATCAATTTTAACTAACACGCTACCATACAAACAACATAACGCAATGACACACTAAACACACAATAACATGATAAACACACACTAACACACCCAACACACTAACATATACCCAAGGCGGCGTCGCCAACGCCTGACCTTCCACGCGGGCCCCCGGCGCGAAGGCCGCGGTGCCGAGCACCGGGGGCCCACGCGACAGACAACCATTCGCGGCAGCCGCCACGTGCAGAAGAGACTCGCTCAACGCTTGGCCACCACCAAGGCCTGCCTTCCGCCAGGTGCCACCACCGGCTCTACCACTCTACCAACAGTGGTACTCAAAGCGAACACATCGCCATCTATCGCCCGGCGGTGGTCACCACCGAAATAAAGCCTTTGGGCGAGACACGTGCGCCACGCGGCGCAGACAACTTTACAGGGGGGGGGGTGTCAGCACCCCCACATTCCCCCAACCTTAATTAAACCATATCCCGAAATCAAAAATTAGCTACACAAGCTTTAACAAAAAAATGATATCGCAGGACCATAATGTCCTTGCACCTCGACACCACCGCTGGTCGACACTGCTGCACTGTCCAGCTAGACTTCACCTCAGTACCGGCCCCGCAACAGCAACGTTGCCGTAGGCGCGACGATCCGTCGCTAGCGCCAACACGTCTTCCAGTTGCGACCAGCACTCGCGAGGGCGCCGGACTGCAGGCAGTTGCGCAGTTCCCAGGCATCTCCATCGCCCGACCTCACGACCGCATTCCTGGCCAGCGACGCTGACGATGTGCAGGACAGCCGGCCGTGGATGACATCCATCCCACTGAATACATCAATAACAACAACAAAAAAACTTGAAAGAAAACAATCGAGCAGGTCCTCGGGAAGGGAGCTTCGAGCTTTTCGTCCACGTGGTACGTTGGTCAGTACTGCTAGCTAATACATCGGTGGCGGCCGAGACGCCCATCAAAATTAAACAAAAATAACTTTTCCCAACTCGTGTTCGCAAGATAAAAAAGTGAGGGAAGCAGAGCGCAACACCTCAACGCCACGATCCACCTAGTTGTGCCACGTGCGACAGGCGGCTGCGCAGAGCCTTAGGCCTAATGAGTCGCTCGGCAACAACCGGCATCCACCCAGCACCCAGCCTAGGCGCAGAAGAGGCAGCCGCGAGGAGATGTCCACTCTGTGAGGTGGCCCTATCGCTCGCCCCACACATCAGCTTACCGAGCGATCGGCGTCCACCGCCCCGGGCGGTGTCACGACGCCCCGGCGCCAAGCCGCAATACAAGTCAGCAACGATGCCCGGCTCCCTGAGCCCAAAGAGATAGAAGGAGCTATATACAGAAAATCGGACCACGCACGAGGCTTCCGTACTCACTCGCTTCGGGCCTGGCCTACAAACCACGTGCTCTAGGCCTTCCTCACCCCAGGATGCGGACCGCATTGCTCTCGTCCTAATTCAACAACGTTTTTGAAAACTAGCAACAACAAAAGATAACAACACTTGCGAGCAAAAAAAATAAATATAAAGTCAACGTGCCGACAAATTCAAACAGGTTACATAACCAATCTCCTCGCTTCTCAACAAAGCACACCACCGACGCTAGCAAAGAAGTCCCCCCTAGTCCTACTCTACTTCGGCTCTAACAAAATCCCTGTATTGAACCGCAAAAACTGTCGTCCGATACTCCAAGAGCTCCACGTTGGGCAGCCAGTGTAGGGTCTCAGCGAGGCGAACGAGCGCATCGCCACGCCACGCTCTTGGAGTGAACGGACACAGCAGACGCAGTCGGTACAAAGAACACAACATACATACATTTATTAACTAATTTAGACGACGATATCGTCCGCCGAATGTTACATCCATTTTAACTAACACGCTACCATACAAACAACATAACGCAATGACACACTAAACACACAATAACATGATAAACACACACTAACACATACCCAGGGCGGCGTCGCCAACGCCTGACCTTCCACGCGGGACCCCGGCGCGAAGCCCGCGGTGCCGAGCACCAGGGGCCCACACGACAGACAACCATTCGCGGCAGCCGCCACGCGCAGAAGAGACTCGCTCAACGCTCGGCCACCACCAAGGCCTGCCTTCCGCCAGGTGCCACCACCGGCTCTACCACTCTACCAATAGTGGTACTCAAAGCAAACACAGCGCCATCTATCGCCCGGCGGTGGTCACCACCGAAATAAAGCCTTGGGGCGACACACGTGCGCCACGCGGCGCAGACAACTTTACAGGGGGGGGTGTCACACCCCCACAACCTGTCCGGTTTAAAATAAGAAAGACAAAAAATAGGTGTTTCATATTGTGTTGAGGGGGCAACACGCCTTTTTTATGACTACTCGCATACTAATAGTAATGGTAAAACAGCCCGCCTCGAGTTGAATCTTTCACATATGTCTTAAACCACTGACGAGGTGGAGGAAGAAGTAGAAGAGTAGCTAATTGTGCGCAGGCATCTTTTCCTTGGGTCGTCGATGGCCGTTGAAGCTTGCTCTCGGGGTGTGGCCAAGAATTAAGTAGCTGTTGTTGGTTAATTGATCTATCATCGTTTTTTATACTGCAATAGTTGTCTGATCAGTATTTTTGTGCAGTTCAGACAAGACAAGATGCCCTTATCTTCACCAGGGCCAGGGACTTTTCTTTGGTCTGCTTCTACGAATCCAAAAGAGGTGCCAGTGGATCTTTTCTTGCGCAACGGAATATCATCGGTTCCAGTGGCTCTAGTCCCGAACAATGACGGCATCATTCGGATGAAAAACCCGAAGATCATTCAGGCGGAATTACGGTCAGTGACGGCCCAATACCAGTCCATGACGGAGGTCCGCCAGTTCGGCAGAGGAGACATACTGTGCTTTTCGCCAGACCAGTCCTGTGTCCTAGATCTGCTAAAGTGCTCAACGTTTGCATCCCAGCCGGTGAGCCCGTTCATACCTTCTCATTTAGCATGTACCCGAGGTTTAGTGCGTGTCGTCGATGCCAACATGCCACCCTCCGAAGTACTAGAGTGGTTTTCGCCAGCAGGTGCTATTTCAGTCTATCGGTTTGAACGGGTGGCTGATAACAACAAAATACCAACTGAGTCTGTAATTGTGACCTTTGCGGGATCAGTCCGACCATCAGAATTTAAGGCTTGGCCTTTAATTTACAGAGTAGAGCCGCTCTCTCCTCGTCCGCTCCAATGCATAAAGTGCTGGCGTTATGGTCACACAATGAAAGGTTGTAGGTCAGCGGTCAGGTGTAAGGTATGCGGGGAAGGTCACAATTCTAGCGACTGTCAGAATGATAAAAAAATGTGTTGCCTATGTAGCGAAGCTCATGCGGCCGATAGCTCTAGTTGTTCGGCAAAGGTACGTGAACTGCAAATTCTAGAGATAGTAGAACGAAGACGGTGTTCACGGAAGGAAGCAGCACTTGAAATACAAGCACGAACACAAGGCTACGCCGGTGTTACAGCTCGTAATATGCCAACAATGGAAGCTTTCTCTGTCCCTATTGCGGAAGCGATTGAGAAGGCAGTGGAGAAGGCAATGGAACGCATCGCTGGGAATCTTTGTGAGTCCTTAGCCCCGATTCTATCGAACCACATGGCTCAAATGTTGGGTACAGGGGAAAACAACCTCAGTGCACCACGTAACATTTGTGACTCCTCGGAGTTTGCAAAGGAGTATGACTCTGCTACGCCACAGCAGGCTACGGAAGCCCTTCACATTCGTGACTCCCCTGAAATTTCAAAGAAGTATGGCTTCGATACGCCACAGCAACCTACGGTAGCTGCAGATTCAGTAGAGGAAGGTAGCGTATCTCAATGCGAGCTTACCAGGAAAGTGGAAGACTCAGACGAAATGGAGATGGATCCCCGATCGCTAAAGCGCTCGAGATCTCCTTTATACAAAAAAGGCATCGCACCTGTCAATTCAAAAACCAAAAAGTACCAGAACACCCTGTCTAAAGCTGATTTTTTTAAAGAAAATATTCTAAACAAGGCCTTCGCTGAGGCTATTTTAGAGCAAAAATAGGGTCACTTAACATAAAAATAGGGTCACATTATCTGACACACTAACCGAATGTAAGGGTAGGCTTGATTCGTTGGAATCGGCTCTTGCCAATTTATCCTTGACGCAAGGCAAACTGGAAGCCGTTGAATCCGAAGTTAGCAATCTGCAAAAAATGGTTGTTGCTATGGTGGCTAAAATTGATGATCTAGAAAATCGCAGTCGTCGTAACAACATTATTATTCACGGTCTTGAAGAACCTGCTAGCGAAACTCCTGCATCATTACGGGAGAGCGTAACTCAAACTTTTTTGCTCGACCAGCTCGGCCTTACTATATCAGGAATAGAAAGATGTCACAGGCTTGGTAGTAAACGGCCTGATAAAACGCGGCCTGTCATCGTGAAATTACTTGACTTCCGTGAAAAACTTACAATTCTAAAAAACTGCGCTAAGCTCAAGGGATCAAACTACTATGTCACAAGAGACTTTTCTCAGAAAGTGAGAAATATTAGATCAAAATTGTGGGACTGCACCGCAGAATATAGAAAAAACAAACAGCGAGTGAGGCTTATCTTCGACAAAGTGTCCATTAATGATGTTCTTTACATGTGGGACGAAACCAGTGGTTCTATTGTTCGTGTTCCTAAACGCCATCATACATGACGAACAACCGGTTGCAATTCCTTAAAGCTGCTTAATGTGAACTGTCGAAGCATAGTGAATAAGGGTCTTGATCTTGAACACTTGGTGGCAATTCATGAGCCTGATGTTATCGCGCTTACTGAAACCTGGCTGCACAGTGGTGTTTATGATAACGAATTCACTCCCCCAAATTTTTATGTTTATCGTCGTGATCGCAACTCTCGTGGTGGGGGAGTTGCCCTTCTCTTCAAGAAAAATTTGAACGTGGCCAGAATGTCTGATGCTGTAGACGTTGAAGCACTCTTCTGTAAGCTGTTTCATGAGGGCCAAAATGTGATTGTTGGTGTTGTATACCGACCACCAGCGAGTGATTTAGAAGTACTAGAGAATCTTAGAAAGGACATTGATTGCAATACAACTGATAACAATAAATTTATTTTGTGTGGTGATTTTAACCTCCCCGGCATTAACTGGAACACTCTTTCGGCTGACAGAAGCGACGCAAATAATAATGAAGCATTAATTGATATTGCATTTCAATTTGGTTTAACTCAACTAGTTAAAGACTTCACACGTGTTCACGGAACTAGTAAATCTGTGCTTGACCTTGTTTTTGTTAGTTCAAGTATTCGTGGTGATTCGAAATGTGAAATAGTTGAGGGAATTTCCGACCATAAATGTGTTTTAATAGAGTTCTCTTCATTACTGCAGAAACCCATCTTTAACGTATCTCATTTTCCTGACTTCTCAGCTGCTGATGATACGTCGATATTAGACAGACTGGAAATAGCCTACGATGAACTTTGCAGTAGTATGATCACTGAAGAGTATGACGCCAGTTCATTATGGCTGAAATTCAAAAATACAATTCACGCCTGCATTCAGCTCTTTGTACCAGTCAAGTATCGAAAAATCAATTCTGCGAATCCTTGGATAACGCGTGATAGCATTCACATTAAAAGAAAACTAAACCGTGCCAGGAAACAAATTAAGAAGAACAGTAGTCAAAAACGTATCGCTGAAGTGGCAATGCTCTCTCGTGAACTTAAGAAAAAGATGAAGCAGGAACGTTTCAACTTCTATAACATTCGTTTGAGCACGCTGGTAAAGGAGGCACCAGCTAAGTTTTGGAGGACCATCACACCGAAGTCCTCAAGTACTAATACATTTAACATAGGCAATGATTTCACATCTGATGCTGCTAAGATTTCTGATGCGTTCAACACCCACTTTGAATCCGTTTTTTCCAAAGATAATGGTAGCATACCTTTATTTGACAAATTCCAGACATTACCTCCGATTGAAGATTTGGAAATAACAGAAAGTGGAATATTTAACCTCTTGCTTAATTTAGATGTGAAAAAGTCATATGGAACCGATAATATACCTAATGCATTCCTTAAACGATACGCTGAGTGGTCATCTAAATTTTTGTTAATTATTTACCGTACATCCCTTTCGACGGGCACTTTGCCTGATGACTGGAGAATTTCCAAGATAAAACCACTGTTTAAAAATGGCGATAAGCAGCTTATTTCTAACTATCGACCTATAGCTTTAACATGCACGTGTTGTAAAATTCTCGAGCATCTTATTCATAAGCATATTACGCTTTTCTTGGAAAATTACTCAATATTAACACCAATGCAACATGGGTTCCGTCACGGCTTTTCTACTGTAACTCAACTGGTTGAAATGACACATGACTTCGCCGCAGCTATTAATGAGAGAAAACAGATAGACGTAATTTTTTTAGATTTTGCTAAAGCATTTGACAAGATTTCCCATTCTAAATTGCTCATTAAACTGAACACATTATTAAAAAACAGGAAACTGTGTAGCTGGATTAAATCGTATCTAACATCCCGGCAGCAATACGTTGTTTTTAAAGACACTCCATCAAACATGTTACCTGTTGGCTCAGGGGTTCCCCAGGGCTCCGTGCTTGGCCCGTTGTTGTTTTTGGTGTTCATAAATGATATTGTTGATAATTGCAGGGTTAAAATACGATTATATGCAGATGATTGTGCGTTGTATTCACTTATTCACACAGTTGATGACCACAGAAATTGAGAAACTCATGAAGTGGTGTAATTCTTGGCAAATGTGTGTAAACTATCAAAAAAGTGTGGCCATGTCGATAACAAATAAGAAGTGTCCCCTTGTTTACAATTATACAGCTGATGGAAACATCCTAAATTGAGTAACAGAGTACAAGTATCTAGGCTTGCATATATGTAGCAACCTCCACTGGGATCGACATATCGACTACATATCTAATAATGCAATGATGAAATTACATTTTTTGAGACGTTCTCTTCGCTATTCATCATACGACACTAAAATTCTGGCGTACAAATCTCTTATCCAACCCATTTTGGATTATGGAAACATTATCTGGGATCCTTACACCAATGTCAATATCCATAAACTAGATAGAATCCAAAACAAAGCTGTCCGATTTATTTTCAAGAAATACGGCCCAACGTCAGTCTCTGAATTAGTTGCCAAAGCGGGATTCAAACGGACTTCAGAAAGAAATAGAATTTCTCGTTTGTTGTTCTTCTTTAAGATAGTTAATGGTCGAATAAATAGTAACACAGGTGAATACTTAAAGTTCTCTTCCGGTTACTCTACCAGACAACGTCATAAACACACTGTCGTTCCTTTCCAGCCCAATAATAATACTTTCAAGTATTCCTTTTTTCCGCGCACTGCCAAAGAATGGAATGAGCTTGACAGCAAAATAATTGAAACAGACAGTATCGAGGCATTTGAAAAATTTATATCTGACTAGTGTTTTTTTTCTTTTTTTTCTTCGTGAAACATTTTTTATGTTGTTTGAAGTGCTTTGTTCTGTGTTGACTGCAGTATTGTACTGTTGATTTTGTTGTACTATGTACACCCACTCTGCTATGGCCCCATGTTGGGGCTAGCAGTATTGCTAAATAAATAAATAAATAAATAAATAAATAAATAAAATCCTTCATTGGAATTGCCGATCGATTCACTCTGCAGCAACTGATCTAATATATTTGGCATCGAAATTTTCTCCAGATAATATTGCACTACAAGAAACTTGGCTTTCAATGCATCAGTCTCTTCAATTAAATATATTCAGATCTTTCCGGCTAGACCGTCCATCGAAAGGTGGAGGTATGGCATTTTTCAATAATAATAGAATAAGTCTCAAAGCAAAAATTGCGTATAAGCTCATGTCACCTGACAGTGAAATTCTCGCCTTAGAAATAACCTTACCAGGCTGCATGCCTTTTTTGGTGGTGAATGCATACTTTCCTAAAGGTGTAATGGATACTCGATGTTTAGACGCTGCAGTGACTTCTAGTTATCAAAATAAAATTCTAATCGGCGATTTCAATTCTCATCATACGTGGTGGGGTTTCCGAACTGATCAATGCGGTAAGAGATTGTGGGAGTGGACAGCGGATAATAACTTGTGTTGTCTGAATTCAAGAACACCCACTTACATTAGTGATAGGTCTCGTTCAGCCTTAGATTTAAGCTTTGTGAGTTCATCACTCACTAATTTGTCTTGGAAAGCGTGTGATTGTGCAACTAACAGTGATAATTTGCCTATATTATTCGAGATTGCTTGCCAAGTTATAATGTCAGGCTCTCAGACTCGAATGTTTATTATTTACATCAAATTTAGGAAAGATTTAGAATCTGCTTTGGCAACTCATTCTGAAGAGCAAGAAGATACAAAGCCATGAGACTAAGTGCACTGATCAAAAGAACATATAAAAATGCAGAATTCGTTGTGGAATCCGCAAAGAGCACAACCCACAGTCTGTGGTGGAACTCGGACTGTGCCCGGGATTTCTGGCGAAGAAAGGCAGCTTGGAAAAAACTTATGTATAACCAGTGCCCTCAAAACTGGTCTGATTACAAGTATCACGCTGCAATTTTTAAACGCACAGTCTCTTTAGCTAAGGAACAATATGATAGAAAACATTATGATTATCTTTCAAAAGCTTGTAACTAAAAGGCGCTGTTCAGGTTCATGAGATCACGTAAAATGATGCCATCTCAAAATAATATAGGGTTTGAAATTATGTCCTTGGAAGAAACAAAAAAAATCCTTAGCAATCATAGCTAAAGGCCTGGAGCGTAGAATTACATCAACTAAGCTTTACGATCCACAAAAACCAGCGTTAACGATTGAAGTTACTGAAGTTACAAAGGAAGAGTTAGCACAAGTGATACAAGGTTTGCCCTCATCAGCTCCTGGTCCGGATGGAATCACAGCTGCTATGATAAAAATATTATTCAAATTATCACCATGTGACCTACTAAATACTGTAAATTATTCGTTAAAGTATGCCTGGATTCCGTATGAGTGGAAATTAGCTAAAATAGTGCCGATACAAAAAAGACAAGGATTCGGATATGTCATAGAAAACATTCGACCCATTTCTCTTACTTCTAATATGGTGAAGCTCATCGAAAGAGTGCTCAATAAAAGAATTCTAATATGGATGGAGGAAAATTTGATACTAAATCCAAATCAAATTGGCTTCAAAACAGATTGTTCAATCTGGTGTGCACACGCAGATTTAGAAAGCCGCATTTAGCTCGCTCGCAAAAAAGACAACATGCGGCACTAGTGACATTGGATATAGCTAAGGCATACGATAGTGTAGAACATTCAGTTTTATGAGACATATTGGAGAGCCACAATCTCACAAAATATATATTGGCGTGGGTGAGGGAATTTTTGAGAGGAAGAGAGTTCTATTGTTTTAAGGATGGATGCGCATCGTCCAAGTGCCAACAAACACGCGGTGTCCTCCAAGGCTCTGTATTATCGCCAGTTCTATTTAACATCTTGATGAGCACTATGCCGCATTGCCAGGACGTGAAGATATTCGTATATGCTGATGATATTGCATTTTTCACGGCATATAGTGACATATATTCTTTATATCAAAATATACAGAGATATGTCAATATGCTGGAGAGATGGCTAGATGCAGTCTGCATGACCTTAAATGTAACTAAGAGTGCAGTATTGATATTCCCGTTATCCGATCCCATCTCGATTTCAATATGTTATAAACAAGAGCCCATTCTGCAGGTGGAATCTCTTAAATATTTGGGAGTAATTTATAATGCCAACCTAAACTGGACTCCCCACATAGAAAGCATGGCATCTAAAGCACAGCGCGCCTTAGGAATTCTTCGTAGACTGAGCAGCCGCCGATATGGTCTACGCAGAAGCACAATGATGATGATATATAAAATGTATATGCGACCAATCCTAGAATTTGGGTGCGTATTGTTCTCAGGTGGCCCTGCTTATAAAATAAAGCCTCTGGTTATGCTGGAACGAGAGGCCTTGAGATTGTGTGTAGGACTTCCTAGGTTTGTAACAAACAATGTTTTGTATCAGGAAGCACGATTACCTACATTGCCTTGCCGTTTTCGTATCCTAATGGTTCAGACGTTTCTGAAATTTTATAGCTATGCGCTAAGACGATCTGAAGATGATTTTATAAATGACCCAGACACCTTTTTTCTAGCCCATTGGCCACGTTTTTGAACACCTCAAATTGCTTTTGTTCAGAAACAACTAGATAGGATAGATGTAAAAATTCGAGATGTGATGGCGGCGCAGGTTACAAATCAAATTCTTAAGATAGAATTCGATGATATTTTTCCTCTAGGCCCAAATTACAATCCTATAGGGTCTTAAATAGCCAACTGCAGGATTATCTTGCCCACGCAGAAACGAATAATATTATAGCCACAGATGCTTCAGTAATAGATGAAAAGACAGGTGTAGGTATATACTCCCATTCGCTTGACTGGTCTTTTTCATTAGGATTACCGGATTTCACCCCAGTTTTTGAAGCGGAACTTTTGGCAATAGTTCAAGCGCTGCGAAAGCTACCTTGAATGCTGCTAACGCGATCATAATCACGGATTCTCTGTCAGTATGTACGTCGATTACGGCGTCAACAAAATCGATGACCTTAAAGACGCTCCTTATGCTGGTTCGTCCTCAGCTGCAGCTACTGAGAATAGTTTGAGTACCCGGTCTTTGCGACTTAGAAGTAAATGAAATCGCCGACTCTCTAGCACGAGCAGCATTGGAAGGCCCAGTACTATCAGTCCTTCCCGAAGTGGCCACTATAACTGCGACAAGATACAGAAAACTTGCGCTTAGTGCAGACGCTATGGAAGCAATATTGTCAACACGAGAATTTACTCATTTAAGATTTCCATGGAAAATTCATTGGTGTCCTACAAGACAGTTGGAAACCATAATAACTAGATTTCGATCTCGTGTCCCCCCGTGAAATTTCCATTCACATAGGGCTGGTCTGGCGATATCACCACTATGCAACTTTTGTTCAGAATTGGAAACAATAGAGCACTATTTTTTGTCATGTCGCCGATACAAATTGCTCAGGAAAAAACTATTAGTCCTCCCATTCGCTAGCCTAGGGCTGAATTTCACTATAGAAAAACATACTTTCCTTCGGTGCTTACGATCTGGGCTTCTGCCACGAGAACGTTTTCTATGCAGTTTGCAAGTACCTAAACGAAAGTAAAAGAATTAAGCTTTTAATTGCGTGATTATTATTTGTGCAAAACAAAATTCCAACATACACAAGAGCATTGTTTAACCATGCTGATTCCTATTCAATGTAATGAATAATTGTCTTATCTGAACGAGTGCTAAACAACTATTGCACTGCTTTCATTCTGCCTAGGGTGTCTTTTCTTTTTTCTTTCTTTTTCTGGTGGGTGGCTCAATATTGAAAAAAAATCTTACTGAATTAGGTCATCGATTCTTGGCCGATCCCCCTGAGTGGGTACGAGCGAGGCTGTGGAATCATCATCATCATGTGCGCACGTTCATCGTGCACGCACTTATGCCACGGAGCTCGTTCGTAAAGCCAGGTGCAAGAACGATCGACTGGCTGGAAGATTGCATGCTACCCCAGCGTCGGACAAGCAGTACAAGATTAGAAGACATCGTTCAAGGAGGCTGCTCACCAGAGTCCACCGAGAGTCAACCACAGTGCTGTGCCAACGCCGGTAGAACACCATCGTTCTACGTGAATGAACCAGGTCCTGACGCACGTGTGTTTCTGCCCCCGCCCACAGACGTCCTGGATCGTGACGACGAGTTGAGCCTCTTCCGCAGCACCTTCTTCCAACTCCAAGAGCAGCAGCTGCAACGAGGTGGAAAGGTGAAAAGCGGTTAGCACAGGCATCTGCACTCCCGGGCCGGATCCAACGGTAGACAACCATAGTCCTATGTAATTCGTCTCGATCACTGCACTGTCCATTTATGTACGAAGGAGACTACGAGTGCTACTTCTTGGTCAACTTCCAATGCCAGCTGCAGCAGGCTCAAGAGGTGATTGACGATCAACATAGCAGTCCCATGCCTTCCCCGGTGGTGCACCATCGTCCGACGGAAATAAACTCAATCCAAAAGTGCATCCACTTCTCCGTCTACCATTGCGCGACCTAGATCGTGAAGACGAGAGCTGCTTCCTACACAGCGTCTGCTTCGACAAGTGCGAATACCAGTTGTAGGCCATTTCGAAGTTTGGCGATCTTGGCCAGCGTCAAGGTATCACTACAGAAGAAGGTTCAAGGGTCCACCTTATTGCCTTACTGGAAACTAGGGCATGATCAGGACAATTTCGTGCACTAAGTGGGTCTTCTCACCTGGACGAAAGGGAGCTGCAGCAAGATGTATGAACTTTGCGTATTGGGAAGCAGCTAGGAGGTGATCTGGAAGTCGCTCAGAGGTGATCTGGAAGTCGCTCAGAGGTGGCAAGGAAGCAGCTCGGAGGTGATTGGGGAACCAGCTAAGAGCTTCCCCACAATGGTACACGAGCTTCCTGAATAGGGTGCCGAAGTCGATTATGTTTCATAATGTACGCTACGCTAATAACTAATTTCGCGCGAATAAAAGAACAATTAGCCTCTGCAACAAATGTCTGGTTCCTTGAGTACAAAGAACACATTCGCTGATATGCAAGAGAAGGAAACAATATGCTTTCTGAGGTACGTGCTCTAACAGGCTATACGGAGCAATAGTGACCCTACCACCACAGGCACTTTCTCCCCAACCCCTTGTCTAGTATCCTAGTAGAAATTATTTACAAACAAAACATTTCTTTCTCGAAGTCACCAGTGAGGTCAGTTTGGAGTGAAGGAGCTCGCCTTCACGAGCAAGCTTAATGTGTTCGTCATTTGATTTTTTTGCGTCTTCTAGCGGCTCAGGCAACGCTGCTATTTGTTAAATTTTGTTTAACACCTTGAAATATTCTCGTGTAGAGAAGTGAAAAAACTAAAATTGACCAGTTTTCGTAGATCAACAATCGATCAAAACAAGTAAAACTATTCTTTTTTGTATCACACGTTTCATGCTAAGGCATGCCCATGCACCTAGTACCGATTGTGAAGTGTGAAACTGCGAAAGCACTTTCATTGCAGAGCAGAGATTATCACATATTGAGCAAACAATAATAAACCAATCTCTAAACTCGTGCAAAATTTAACAATAACAAGCTGTCCACGCTATACTTGACTGAATCAAGTCATCTATGACAGCGAACATATTTGGTTTAAGGTCTGGAGTACAAAACAAGACAGTAGTTCAGGGACAGGTAGAGGCGCAAAGTGATGAGACACCATTGAACAACCAATCACTCTGCAGAAATATTTGGCTAATTCACTTTTTTCGTCCATGTCTTGCCTTGTGGAAGCAACATTAACTTTTCGAAACTTTGGCTTCAGTGACAGTCCCTGTTGAACAAAGTCTGAAAACAAACGGTAAGTTCATGACACGTATTTCAGTGACAATACTTGAAGCAAAGCCTAGCAAAGTGTGAAACTGTCTACAGAAAGCCTATCAACGTTTCGAATTGGTATGAGTACATGCTGAACGTAAAGAAATAAAATTCTTTGTTGCTAAGTCAACACGCATTCAAACCTTCCATGAAGCATATTACAAATGTCAGAAGCAGGTATACACAATCATCATCGTAAATTAGTCTGCTGCGACACGGCGCTTATGTCTTTCGAGTGCAGCTTGCAACACAACAGGGTTTCCTCATGCAAAATGAATACCTTACCCCCTCCCCGCTCTCATATCAAATCCAAATTCTTCTCCTCAATCGTTGCCAATAGGAAACCGGGAAAACATTTGCGATCTGGGAATCTTTGGGTTACCTCACCAAAGAGCCGCGCAAAACATGTGATGGCCTGATCAAGCCATCTTCGCCTAATGCGTGGTTGGCATTATAAAGGCACTTCCTGAGCAACACCGTAAATGCTCTTGAATCCTGATACACCAAGTGTGAAGCACTTCTTTGCAAACCAAAGGTAGATTAGCCATGTTTTCTTTTGATTGATAAGTGGGGCTTGACGTCCGAAATCCAGCGTATGATTAGGAAAGACGCCATAATTGAGGTCTCCAGAAATTTCGCCCTCATGGGGTTCTTTGACGTGCACGCAAATCTGAGCACATGGCTGTTGATCATTTCCTTCTTCATCGGGAGTGAAACCGCCGCTGCCAGAATTCGATCCCACGACATGCGAGTCAGCAGTCGAGAACCTTATCCAATAGACCACTGCAGTGGGGCGTAGCTTTATACACTATTCTGAGTGAGTGGGTGATGAAAATGCCTAGGTAATCTGCAATTATCCAATTTATTTTAGCTAGGACTGCCTCAATGATAAATTTAGGAGCAAACACATGTGCGAAAATAAAGCTCTTTGCAAGTTTCTCGCCACCTGTACACCTTATTTCTCACGTTAAGGTATTTTTAGTCTACCGTAAAACAATCTGGCAATATTCTAGTGTCAATTATGACATTTCTTTGAATGTTATTACCTCTAAAAAAGCTCTAATGCCGACCTCATCTACATATTCGAGACTGCGTGAAAACCTGCCTAACATTTGTTTAGCAAGAAAAATTTTCAAAAATGTTTTGCTTGAACACTTCTGTTCTTAGGTAAAGGGTTATAATTATTTTCAAGCTGATCACAGATGGTCATGTGCCAGTCTTGGAAAAGTTGGCGTGGAATTGTGCTTGTATTCTTTTTTTCTCTGTTTCTACTTTTTTTCTTCACTCTCTTTTTTCTTTCAATATTACTCGATATATTTTTCTCGTTTACATTGTCTCAATTGATTTATCTTTTTCGCTGCGTCTTTTATTTATTTCTTCCCATTTTTTCTATTTATTTCCTTTTTTGAGGTAGAAAATGAAGACAACAAAGAAAGGAGGGCGTGCAGGTCGATTTTCTACAAACGCTATACATAGTTAGTGCAGAAATGCCTTAGTGATAATGATAGTTCTCCTTCAACTGAAATCGGAAAAGAATCATGTTTAAACCTGTCCAGTTAAAAATAAGAAAGACAAAATACAGGTGTTTCATATTATGTTGAGAGGGCAACACACCTTATTTATGAGTACTCGCATACTAATAGTAATGGTAAAACAGCCCGCCTCGAGTTCAATCTTTCACATATGTCTTAAACCACTGACGAGGTGGAGGAAGAAGTACAAGAGTAGCTAATTGTGCGCGCGTTCATCGTGCACGCACTTATGTCACGGACCTCGTTCGTGAAGCCAGGCGCAAGAACGATCGACTGACTGGAAGATCGCATGCTACTCCAGCGTCGGACGAGCAGTACAAGATTAGTAGACAGCGTTCAAGGAGGCTGCACACCAGAGTCCACCGAGAGTCAACCACAGTGCTGTGCCAACGCTGGTAGAACACCGTCGTTCTACGCGAATGAACCAGGTCCAAACGCACGTGTGTTTCTGCGCCCGCCCACAGACGTCCTAATCGTGACGACGAGTTGAGCCTCTTCCGCAGCGCTTTCTTCCAACTCCAAGAGCAGCAGCTGCAACGAGGTGGGAAGGTGAAAAGCGGTTACCACAGGCATCGGCACTCCCGGGCCGGATCTAACGGTAGACAACCATAGTCCTCGCAATTCGTCTCGATCACTGCACTGTCCACTCATGTACGAAGGAGACTACGAGTGCTACTTCTTGGTCAACTTCCAACGCCAGCTGCAGTAAGCTCAAGAGGCGATTGACGATCAACATAGACGTCTGCAGTCCCATGCCTCCCCCGGTGGTGCGCCGTCGTCCGACGGAAATAAACTCAATCCAAAGGTGCATCCACTTCTCCGTCTACCATTACGCGACCTGGATCGTGAAGACGAGAGCTGCTTCCAAAACAGCGTCTGCTTCGACAAGTGCGAATACCAGCTGCAGGTCATTTAGAAGTTTGGCGATCTTGGCCAGCGTCAAGGTATCACCACAGAAGAAGGTTCAAGGGTCCACCTTATTGCCTTTCTGGAAACTAGGGCATGATCAGGACAATTTCGTGCACTAAGTGGGTCTTCTCACCTGGACGAAAGGGAGCTGCAGCAAGATGTATGAACTTTGCGTATTGGGAAGCAGCTAGGAGGTGACCTGGAAGTCGCTCAGAGGTGGCAGGGAAGCAGCTCGGAGGTTATTGGGGAACCAGCTAAGAGATTCCCCACAATGGTACACGAGCTTCCTGAATAGGGTGCCAAAATCGATTATGTTTCATAATGTACGCTACGCTAATAACTAATTTCGCGCGAATAAAAGAACAATTAGCCTCTGCAACAAAGGTCTGGTTCCTTGAGTACAAAGAACACATTCGCTGATATGCAAGAGAAGGAAAACAATATGCTTTCTGAGGTACGTGCTCTAACAGGCTATACGGAGCAATAGTGACCCTACCACCACAGGCGCTTTCTCCCCAACCCCTTGTCTAGTATCCTAGTAGAAATTATTCACAAACAAAACATTTCTATCTCGACGTCACCAGTGAGGTCAGTTCGGAGTGAAGGAGGTCGCCTTCACAAGCAAGCTTAATGTGTTCGTCATTTGATTTTTTTGCGTCTTCTAGCCGCTCAGGCAACGCTGCTATTTGGTAAATTTTGTTTTAACATCTTGAAATATTCTCGTGTTGAGGATGGAAAAACTAAAACTGACCGGTTTTTCGTAGATCAACAATCAATCAAAACAACTAAAACTATTCTTTTTGTATCACACGTTTCATACTAAGGCATGGCCATGCACCTAGTACTCAGAGTGGAGTGTGAAACTGCGAAAGCACTTTCATTGCAGAGCAGAGATTATCACATATTGAGCAATCAATAATAAACCAATCTCTAAAATCGTGCAAAATTTAACAATAACAAGCTGTCCACGCTATACTTGACTGAATTCAAGTCATCTATGACAGCGAACATATTTGGTTTAAGGTCTGGAGTACAAAACAAGACAGTAATTCAGGGACAGGTAGAGGCGCAAAGTGATGAGACACCATGAACAACAATCACTCTGCAGAAATTTCGGCTAATTCACTTTTTCGTCCAGGTCTTGCCTTGTGGAAGCAACATTAACTTTTTGAAAATTTGAACTTCAGTGTCAGTCCTGTTGAACAAAGTCTGAAAACAAAACGGTAAACTTCTTGACACGTATTTCAGTGACAATACTTGAAGCAAAGCCTAGCAAAGTGTGAAACTGTCTACAGAAAGCCTATCAATGTTTCGAATTGGTATGAATACATGCTGAACGTAAAGAATTAAATTATTTGTCTAAGTCAACACGCATTGAAACCTTCCATGAAGCATATTACATATGTCAGCAGCAGGTATACACAATCATCATCGTAAATTAGTCTGCTGCGACACGGCGCTTATGTCTTTCTTGTGCAGCTTGCAACACAACAGGATTCCTCATGCAAATTGAATACCTTACCCCCTCCCCGCTCTCATATCAAATCCAAATTCTTCTCCTCAATCGTTGCCAATAGGAACCGGGAAAACATTTGCGATCTGGGAATCTTTGGGTTACATCACCAAAGAGCCGCGCAAAACATGTGATGGCCTGATCAAGCCATCTTCGCCTAATGCGTGGTTGGCATTATAAAGGCACTTTCTGAGCAACACCGTAAATGCTCTTGAATCCTGATACACCAAGTGTGAAGCACTTCTTTGCAAACCAAAGGTAGATTAGCCATGTTTGCTTTTGATTGATAAGTGGGGCTTGACGTCCGAAATCCAGCGTATGATTAGGAAAGACGCCATAATTGAGGTCTCCAGAAAATTTCGCCCTCATGGGGTCTTGGACGTGCACGCAAATCTGAGCACATGGCTGTTGATCATTTCCTTCTTCATTGAAAGTGAAACCGCCGCTGCCAGAATTCGATCCCACGACATGCGAGTCAGTCAGCGTCGAGAACCTATCCAATAGACCACTGCAGTGGGGCGTAGCTTTATAAACTATTCTGAGTGAGCGGGGGTGATGAAAATGCCTAGGTAATCTGCAATTATCCAATTTGTTTTAGCTAGGACTGCCTCCTCAATGATGAATTAGGAGCAAACACATGTGCGAAAATAAAGCTCTTTGCAAGTTTCTCAACACCTGTACACCTTATTTCTCACGTTAAGGTATTTTTAGTCTACCGTAAAACAATCTGGCAATACTCTAGTGTCAATTATGACATTTCTTTGAATGTTATTACCTCTGAAAAAGCTCTAATGCCGACCTCATCTACATATTCGAGACTGCGTGAAAACCTGCCTAACATTTGTTGGGCAAGAAAAATTTTCAAAAAATGTTTTGCTTGAACACACTTCTGTTCTTAGGTAAAAGGTAATAATTATTTTCAAGCTGATCACAGATGGTCAAGTGCCCAGTCTTGGAAAAGTTGGCGTGGAATTGTGCTTGTATTCTTTTTTCTCTTGTTTCTACTTTTTTTCTTCACTCTCTTTTTTCTTTCATTATTACTCGATATATTTTTCTCGTTTACATTGTCTCAATTGATTTCTCCTTTTTTGCTGGGTCTTTTTATTTATTTCTTCCCATTTTTTTCTATTTATTTCCTTT